>JAHBCN010002649.1:0-87555 GCA_019359885.1 Listronotus oregonensis
TATATATATATATATATATATATATTTTTTTTTTTGGGTGTTTAATAAAAATTTTTGCTTTTTAAAAGGAATAATTAATTATACACCTCAAAATCAAAACAGTAATAGACCTTTTAAAAGCATAGCAATCATTGTTTTTATAAAAACACAGTTTAACAAAAAAAAAAAAAGTTTTTTTTTCACAGTGTGCGATGAATATTTTGTAAAAAAGTACCCCCCAAACTTAAAGCTTCAATGATTTTTGCAGGAAACAAATAACAAAATTTTAAAAAAAAATTTAAAAACAGATTTTTTAAAATAAATTACATTTTGTTTTGTCACTTTTTTTTTTTTTAAAAAAGGCATTATTATTTTTTAAACCCCGCGTTTTAAGGGCCTATCATCAACTTTTTTTTTTTTAAAAACGGACATGTATCACACTTTTTGGTTTTTAAAACCGTTTAAAAAAAAAATTTTCATCATCAAGCATAAATCCCCCATACAAAAAAAAAATTTTTTATTTTTTCTACCAAATCAAACGATCTAAAAAAATTTTTAAATTTTTTTTATTGCCCTAAAGCAAAAAACAAAATCAACTAAAGTTTTTTGGGGATGTTTTTAAAATTTTTTTAAAAAGAAATCTTTAATAAAAAAAAACAATAACACATAGGTAAACAAACTTAACTTAAGGTCAAAAAAAAGATTTTTAAAAAAAAAACCCCCCAAACCTAAGCCCTCGTAATTTTAGTATCGATCCTAGAAAAAACCCCTAGGGAATAGCTCTAATTTCTTGAATGAAATTTTGTCCAGTTCAAAATTTTTTTTTGGGGATCTCACATACAAACGATTTTGAAAATTTTCCCCCATAAAAAGTAGTCCAGTTTTTTTAAAAGGGGGGTTTTTTGGTAGATATCGTAAAAGGCCCGGGGGTTTTCCCCAATCCATTTTTTGAAAACAGCATATTTAAACTTTTTGTTATTTCCCGTCCATTGTGAGGGGGCGCCGTCCTGTTGCCACCATAACTCCCGCACAATTTTTTTTTGGGGCCTTTTTTTTTTTGGGAAATTTTTTTCCGGGGAAAAACTTAAAATTTAAAAATTAATTTCCCCCAAAAATCCTTCCCCCCGGAAAAGGGGGGTTAAAATACCCCCTTTTGGTTTTTTTAAAATTTTAAAGGGGGCCTTTTTAAAACCCCCCCTTTTAAAATTAAAATTTCCCTAGGGCCCCAAATTCCCCCAAAAAATTAAAAAAAAAAAAGCCCTTTTTTTCGGGCCCCCGTGGGGCCTTAAACCCTTCCCTTGGGTGGGTTGGGGGGGGGGGATTTTTTTATTCCCAAAACCAAAAAAAATTTTTTTTATTTTTTTCTCAAAAATTAAAATTAAAAAACCTTTTTAAAAAATTTTTTTAAAAAATTTTTTTTTTTCCCTCGGTTCCCCCGATTTTTGACAGAAAATCGTTGTCTCCTTCAAGTTTATTTCGAACCCCCCAAATTTTAAAAAATTTAACCTCCGGGGTTTTATCACCCAATCTAAGTGTTTGGTTTAGATGGTTTTTTTTAAGGTCGATAATTATTTGTATTTTATGTTCGGCATATTCGCATTCTAGGTGTTCGCAGTTATTTTTAAAATCCCCGGGTTTAAACTGAGGGGAAATTTTAACCTTAAAATAGAAAAACGTAAATTTTCAAAATTTTAAAAACAATTACAGATCTAAAATCTTACCGTTTTTAAAAAAAATTTTCTTCTTCCTCCGGATCAATTCGACGCCCATATTTATTTTTTTAAGGTTTTTAAATTCCGCCAATTTTTACCCCGTTTAGCAAAAAAATTTTTTATGGGGTTTCATTTTTTCGGAATTTTGGGGTTTTGATATTGTTCACTAGAAATTCTAGAGTTTTTTTTAAAAAAATTTAAAAAATTCGTAACATATGGCTTTTTTATATTGGAAACATATTTTTTTACTATAAGATTAAAAAAACAAAAAAAACTATAAAAATATCAATCAATAGCTATCAATATTGATTTGGGGTTTCCCCCTTTTTAAAAAAAAAAACGCAATTTTTTTAGTATAAAGCCAGATTTATGGGTTGATGATGTAATTTTAATCAAAACGTTAAAAAAAAAAATTTTTATACATGCCTGTTTTAAGAATGAGACCCCTTTTTTAAACCCAAAAAAAAAACATGCAGGTCCGTATTAAAAAAAAATTTATGAGGGGCCCCAAAAAATTGAAACGTAGGGGTTTTAAAAATTTAAAAATGCCATTTTGAAAAAAAATGGCAATAAAAAAATGAAATTTTTTTTCATAAAATCTGTTAAAAAAAAAGTCAGGCAAAAAAAAAAATTTAAATTTTAAAAAAATTTGGGGTTTTTTTTTTGTATATTTCCGAAAGTAGTAAAAAATTTTTCCCCAATTTTTAAACATCATTTGATTGACACCAAATTGCGCAACTTTACCACAATTTAAACTTTTTTTTTTAAATTTGGGAAACCCCCCTTAATTTTAAAAAACCCCCAAAACTGTAACCTATAAAATAGCCTTCCTTATGGGAAAAAATAGGCCCCGCATTAGGATATCGGAAGTTCCTTTAAACTTTTTGGGGTTTTCCACCGCAGAACGTATTTTACACTTTTTCATCCCTTTTCAGATTTTACAAAAAAAAAAAAGGGGAAAAAATTTTTGGGGGCATTTAAGGTATCTTTCAAACGTTTTTTTTAAACTTTTTTGAAATTTTTTTTAAAAAAAAACCCCTTTTTAAAAATAAGTTTATTTGAATGCTGTAAATTTTGTTAATGAAAAAAAAAACATTCTGTTTAGGTTTAGATTGCCAAGCTATTAAAACTTCAAGCTACTACTTTTTTTTAAATTTTTTTAGTAACTATTATTACAATGAACTGAATTTAATAAAAAAAGAAAAATTTGGCAGTTATCTACAGAATGCCAAAAATAGTATACGACCTAGTAAAAAATGATTTTCCCCTTTTTACCGTATGGTAAATAAACGTACCATATTTTAAATAAAATTAACTTTCTGTACTTGATACGTAAAAACCCCATTACTAATGCATTATTTAATCCTATTAACAATACAAAAAAATAGTAAACTTAAAAAAGTGTTATTGTAACAAAAAAAAAAGTTTTTTTTAATTTTTTTTTGAATTACGGGATATCCCTCCAAACTCAGTAATAAATTTTTCCCTCTTTTAAACCCCTTGAAAAATTTGTTTTTAAAAAAGTAAAAATTTTTTGGTTTTTTTAAATAGCATAAAGTTTTTTTTTTGTTAAAATTTTAAATGCTTTTTTTTTGTATTACAAATAAACTGTACCAATTTTTAAATTTTTTAAAGGACCCTTTAAATTTTTTTTTACCAAAAAAATTTTTGGAACCAAAAAAATACTTCCCAAAATAAAATTTCGTTTTTTAAACCTTTTTTTCTTTATAAAAAAAAAAGGGAAAAAAGTAACCAGTTAAAAATTTTTACGTTTAAAAATTAAAGTAAACCAAAAATAATTTTTATTGGGCCAAAAATTTTTTAAATCTAAAATTTTTTGTGAAAAAATTTTAAAAATTTAAAAAAAATTTCAATTTTTTATTATTCTTAGGAAAACCTTTTTTTTTTTTTTCATTTCCCCTTTTTCCTTATTTTAAAAAAATTAACAAAAAAAAAGAAAAAAAAATACCCCTGCCCCCCTCCCTTAAAAACTTCCCTTCAAGGGGTTCCAAAAAAGGGGTTTTCTGAATTTTAAAAAAGAAAAAAAAGAGCCAAAAAAAAATTAAAAGGAACAAAAAAGGGGGTTTGGGAAATTTAATTTTCCCGGGAAAATGGAAAAAACAAATTTGGGAAAAAACTAAAGCCAACACTTTAAAATTTTCCCTTTAAAAATTTTTTTACTTCTAATTTCCAAATAAAAATTTGGTAAAAATTTCTGAAAATTTAAAATTCCTTTTTTTGGAAAATTTTGGTCCTTTTAGGGTTTTCCAAATTTTTGGGAACCTTTTTTAAAAAATTAAAAATTTTTCCCAAAACTTTGGTTTTTTTAAAACCTTTTGGGGAAAACCTTGGTAAATTTTTAAGAAAATGAAAAAAAAAAGAAAAATTTGGTTTTTTGAAGTGGTACCCCTTTTTTTTTCATTTCCCCAAAAAAACAACTTTTTTTAGGGCATTCAATTCCAAAAAAACCCGTCTTTGGGGAAGACGATTGCTAGGCTTTTAGAAATTTTTAAAAAAAAGATCAAAAATTTTCGTGTTATTTAAATAAAAAAACTTTAGACGCTTTGTGTGAGTACTTAAAAATTTTTGGGCTGAAACTTTCAAGGATTTTTTGGGGGGATTTCCCAAATTTTATGGAACCGGGGAAAAATCCGAAAGTCCAGTTCGTGAATTGAAAAGGGGATATGAAAAATTTTTTTTCATATCGGGGCAATTTTTATTCCAGTTCATAAAATGGATTTTTTAATTTTTCCACTTAGAGAAGCGGACTATATTACACCATCGGGACACAAAAATCATCCAATTCCTGTACTTTTTATATTTAGCATTTTTTTCCAAAATTTAAAGAAACAATAAGTCGTCGGGGGTTTTGAATGGCATAAACATTATATTGAAAATACTAAAGCAAAAATGTTTAATTTCAAAAAAATAATTTTTATACGCCCTTTTTTAACATTATACGGAAAAACTAACTAACAACTAAAAACCCAAAAATGTTGGGTCAAAAGTTGCCGCAAAACACGAGATACGACGCCCTCCCCGTCTGGGGCTCGTCTCGAGAGCATTTTGTCTCGGGGACGGGGAAAAAATCCTCCGAGACAAGCTGGAGACGAGACGGGGGGACATCTAAAAAAATTTTTAAAGACTTAAAAATTAAGTGAACAAACTGTAATTTCAACAATATATTTCTAGTTCTTAAGAATTATACAGGGGTTTTTTAAGATTTAGTGTTCCCCTTGACAGCAGTTTGGGTTCCCCAAAAAAAGTTTCAAAATAAAGGGTGTTTTTAAAAAAAAAAAAAAGCTAAAATTGGTTGCTTTAAAAAAAATATCACCCTGTGGTTTTATTTTTTTTTTAATTATTTTAAATATTGTAATATTTTTCCATAAGGAAGTGGTATTATGGAAAAATTACGGGAAATTTCCCGTCTCTGGAAAAAGTGTTTTTCCACTTACTGTCAAATTATTATAAAACTATTGCTAAAAAACCCCTGATAATTATAAAAAAAAATTCTAGAAAACATTTTACCTGTGTTTTGTAATAGAGTTTTGACTATATTTTTTAAAGTTTTTTTTTTCATTTTGGGGAAATTTTTTTAGTCGCTTATATTTTCTATGTATATCTTTTAACGCAAGGTATCATGAGTTAAACAAATAAAAAACGAGCCGACGCATTAAGTCATTCCGAAGTTTAGTGACTCTAAACCCAGCTTTTAAAAAAAAAACGTTCTAAAGGAACGCTTGGGGAATACTCAATAGGTCTCTTGCTATCTTTGAAATTTTGGATAATGTAATTCATTTTTTTTTCAAAATTCCCCCCTTTATGCTTTCCTGAAAAAAAGTATAGTTTAGCCTTTTTTTCCAAAATTCTTTAGTTTCGATTGAGGATACCCTTTTTTTAAATGAAAACTCAATGCCATATCTTTATCTAGCCGATTTTTCTTCAGTTTCTTGTAGGGTAAAATTTTACCTGGTTGGTGCGTTTGTTCTGAAAAAATTTTTTTCAAATTTTGGAAGATGGTTTTATTTCTTTAAAAAGTCATTGGAAAAGTTTCTAATTAGTGACGTGGATCTATTAAAAGTGAGGCGCAAAAACCCAATTCGTTTTATAGTAATGTTAAGATTTTATTTTACCTGTTTAAAAAGCTTCATAAATATTGCATCGCTTGGTGGGTTCTGTTTTTGTCCGTTCTATTATCAGCTTCTCTATCTTATCAATTAACATTTGGCCGATTATGACCAGTGGTAATGTTGGGTGAGTCGCCTGATAAGGTATTGCTGAATACTTAAAACATCGCAGATATTTTTAATAAGGACAGCACCCCCGCCTGTTTGATTTAATGAAAACATTTAAGGTTTTCATTATTCCCAAAGCATCAATAGCTGTTTTCATTTTTAATCCTTACGAAATCATTTCATAAGTCGAATTCCAACGGGGTTTAAAAAATCTAATTCCCATTAGATAAGCCAAAAATAAAAATTATTTTAAAATGTGTCAGTACCTAAAAAAAAAATTTCTGCCCTTTTTTTTAAATTCAAAATAAATTTTTTTTAAAATTTATTTAATTGAAAATTAATTTTTTTAAAAAAAACCGGGGCAAACGAGAAAAACGAGACGGGGAGGAACAAACCCGTTTGTCTGTCCGTCCGACCCTTCTCGTCTCTCAAAATATATTATCTGAAATTTTCGAGACGAGAAGGGCAAGGCTTTATCGTCTCGTCTCGTCTCACGGCAACTCTAGGGTCATTTTCATTTTTATTACAGTAAATAGATAAATGCCAAATATACGTCTCGTTTTATCAAGTAAAAAAAAAATAGGAAAAAAAAATTTCCAGATGGTGAAATAAAAAAATTATTACACTATCTGGTCCACTCAGGAACTGGGCCTTCAGTTTCCCTGAAATGGGCAATAAGCCCCAAATTTTATCGGGGTATAGATTAAAAAAAAAAGACATTAAATCATGATTAATTGTTTTCTAATAAAGTAACGTATAAAATTTCTAATATTTTTTTGAAAATATTCTAAAAGTCGGCCTGATAAACACCATTGATACTGGCGGGTTTTACTACGGCGTTAACCCTCCAGATGATCTTTTCATTTAACTACCCAAAAAAATAATTATACAAAAAAATGTGGGGGTTAACACCCGCAGTTTAGTAAAAGGGGGCTGCAGTCTTCGACTACCGTTTAAGTACCAAACGAATTCGGGAAAAAAGTCCATTTGAAGATACCGCGTTCTTTAATGCATTTTTTTCTGATGTCTTTACAGTAACAAGACATAGAAACATTTATTTTATCTAGGTTTTCATTAATTACGATACGGGGGAAATCATGGGGCAATGTCTTCGATATTATGGTGGTACTGAACTCTGACTTTTACGACGACCATAGTGGGGTTATAATACTTAGTAAATAGCGGTAATGACAGCAATCATTATATATCCGTCATTAACGCACAACAACTTTAAAGAAATTACCAGTCCTCCAGTTAGAAGCGCAGTAAGAGGAAATCACATGTTTTAGGCGCCAAACCAGTGGCGCACCTGTACCTATGTAACATTGTTTTTTTTTTTTTGTAGATAATATTCTATATTGTTGTGACTGACATATGCTTAAAGTAAAGCTCTACTTAGGGTACTGGACAGATGACAGAACAGCAGCTTTGGTCAGAATCGATTGAACCTTTCGAATTGTGATCATACAAAACAAACTAAAAAACAAAAGAAAACCTAAAAATTTAAAAGCCTATTAGCAGTTTTAATGGCAAATCTACCTGTATAGTCCAAAAAAAATATTCTTAAATAAATTACTATGAATTAAAGAGTTAAAATTAAAATGTATTCAATTTTGTTATAAAAATTAGGATATTCTGAGACGTTTTTGAACATTTTAAAGGAAAAAACAGTTTTAACATGCTTTTGTCGGTAAATAAGGGACATTCTTAACTAGATTAGCCTAGATTATGATAAAATTTAATAAAAAGCTTACCGTTGAAACCAATACTACGTCAATAAAAGATGGGCGAGAACACTAAGAAAAAAAAATCCTGGGGGTAATGTTTTAACGGTTTTGGGTTTCTTAGATATTAATAAATGGATTCTTTGGACAAAACCTCTTTTAAAAGTAAAAACCTTAAGTTGCCTTTTTAAAACCAGCTGCTTAATATTTTTTCTAAAAATGTGGTTTCGGCATGTTATCATTTAAAAGTTTATTTTTGGCCCTGACGTTGGATCAGACATGACTTGTGACGACACGAGGAAGGCGCGTACGCCTAGCGTTGCCCGCATTTATTAAATTTCGCTTTTTGGTAGTTTTAACCTCAGGTTTTTCTTTAAATATAATGGATAATTTTTTAATGTATTGAATTTTACAACCTTTATTTATGATCCGATAATGACTCTCATTTTTACTTTGAATGACTTAAAGAACTATATTACTCCGTTATAAAGGAATACCCTATATAATCATAAATAATAACAACGTGGTAGTTAAAACAAAATAAAAAGTAACTCTAGTGCCTTTATAAACTGCATGTTAAGTCATGACTATTTCTTCCTCGTATGAATTGCAGCATTGGCCTTCGAATACATCCTGCAACCTTTTGTAATTATATTAAGTCATCATAATAGGTAGGTTTTAATATATACTGATTTTGTATTAAATTAATACCTAAGAATTAGCCAAGCGAATTGTCCTGCCAGGAAATTTATTCATTTACACTTTAGTCAATATGGATATTAGCCAAATCCATAATTAACGTATGGGTGACAAAGTCCGATATTTCTTATTGAGTTCATAAACCCTAGGAGAAATGACCTTCGTTGAAAAATTTGTGAACGATTGGTCTTGGGCATCAATGTGATGTTTCAATACATCTTATGTTTTTAATTGCTACATGAAACAAAAACATTTTTTTAAAGTAGTAGTCTAGTCAAGAACTATGTTTTTCTGCGAAAAATAGTTAGAAGGCTTCAAAAAATATGAGCGATAAGCTCATTCGACGCAGAATGCAAATCTGAGGAAGGTGTTATCATTGAAATGTAATAGGCATGGATTTGATTTGCAGTATTGGAATGAGCTATATAAAATACTTAGGGTGACAAACTATTTTTCATATTTTGTGCAAATTAAACATACTTTTTTATAGTCAATCGATATTAAACGTAAAATTCTAAATTCTTATTGATATCAGTTGGCGTTAAATATACTTAAAAAGGTGCAACGTTGTCAAGATTGTTTTGCTCTTTGGTAATTTTAGTTCGTTGTTAGATTTATTGTTAACTTTAACAACAAATCGTTACTCGACCGACAGTTTATGTAAAATATTGTTACCAGGTCTGGTCTTAGTAAAGATACTTCTTAAAGTGTTATGGGATTTAATGCCGTTCCAATATTATACTTGTTCCGGAATTACGCGAATCTAGCAAGCGGATTTAGCATTTAGGTATTCACATTTCGAATATCTGATAGCCTTTGTTAAACCGTGAAAATCGTTAAAGCTTCGGTAAACAACGAATAGTATAAAGTCGTAGCTAACTTGAAAACGGTTGAAGATACATTACTAATCAAAATGTTGTGTACTTATTAACAAAGAAAGACATTAGAAAGTCCTAAGATTTTAGTGTTATTAAAACCATATGTTGTCTACCAAAATGCTTTAAGCACATATTATTAATTACACCTAAAAAAAACATCAACATAATTATGTAACCTTTTATTCCAAGCTTTTAAACTAATTGCAAAGTGTAGAAATAAAGTTTTATATTAACATCCAGCATTCTGTATTTTATAAATATATGTACTTTTATTTTATTTGACCCCTATAAAATTAAAGCATCTGTAAGTTTGGGTAAAGGCATAAAATGCATAAAAAAAGAGAAAGGGGAAAATCTTTTTAATTAGGAAATTGTTCAAAGTCGTGTCTGATACCTATTATGGAGAAAAAAATAGGCGAAATAACTTTATTGCAAGTTGATTAATGTGTTTTTCTTTTAAGGGAGGAAAATAATCATATTAAGTGGATTTGTACACAACTTTAGTCATATAATATTATTTATTAGAATCTTGTAACAAATACGTTTTGTAATTATGATACAAATAATTTTGTTTATTTTTTACACTTACTTTATAAATTTAATGTATTAAAAGCAAAAAAAAATGTTTTTAAATAAATATTTAGCCCATTTAGCAAAGCAAATTCCCAGGGTATGTATAAAGTAGCTAGGGAAAAGTAATCTTATTTCCTATATCGCTGTGCATAAAACTATAACAAACTCTAAATAGTTTTCGTGGACCTTATAAAAGCATTTTTAAAAATACGTCTATTTGTTTATTTAAGTCAACTTGGTTGATTATTAAGACCAGAGATACAGGGTATTTAAACAAGTTAAATGTTAAGAAATGTGTCTATTAATCACTATTTAATAAAACAATTTTGAAAGAGTAAAAAATTACCAAATTTATCCCAAATTTAATATAATAATGATAGTCCAGAAGGCCACCGCAAAAAACTAGCCAATAAGAGATTCGCGTGAAACATTTTTTTTTATATTACTGTGAACTATAGTCAGTTCAAAGACGTACTGCTGCCTCAGCTCAGTCAGTTCAAATTGCAGTTTTTTTTACCTAAAACAATTGTAAAAAAACGGTTTTTCAATATAACCCGAAAACTATTAATTTTGGGAAAAAAGGTGTATTGTCAAAATTAATGGTCCAATAAAACTACGTTATTTTTGTGTTATAAACTTTTTTGTAACTCTTTTTGTTTTTTAGATATCAACGATTTAAATTTAAAATAAAAACGCAAACATCTCAAAATCAAAAGAGCTACGAAAAATGTATAAAACAAAAAATATGCCTTTTATTCAGCTCTATGAAAGGGTAATATGTATACACATTTTTAATAAAATAAGTAATAAAGGAGATATAAGCAAAAAAAGTAATTTTGGCCATTAAAGATTTCGCTGTGTAACATTTTTGGTACAGGTAAGTATAGCATATATATAATATATAAGTATACCAACTAAAATGTTCCATTTATTGAGTGAAACAAGCTAATACACGTGTGCCTCAAGACAATGGGAATAACATGTTAGTACGGATATATATATATATATATATATATATATATATATATATATATATATATATATATATATATATATATATATATATATATATATATATATATATATATATGTATATATTTTCCAATAACTGTGTCTATTCCGATTCATAAACTTTGAAACTTTACTTAAAAAGAAAATTTAAACTGTATGTTGTTAAAAAAATAATAAATGCCTCCTCTGTGTCTGGGCAGGACCTTAACATTCTCGATCTCATTTAAATATTTTTATTATTGATTGAAATATTATTACTAATTTAGACAGTTACTTGTTTAGGATGATCGGGGGAAAATGTTAATTATATTTTTAAAAATTATAGTTTAGTTAACGTTTAAAACATTTCTTTTATTTAAGCTAGCTACTTCTTCCTAGGCTTACAGTCAAATAACACAAACAATAGCAACATAGGACATAAAGAAATGGCAAGCGTCCTGCCAGGTATATAGCATCCACATAGGTGAAGCACATAGTTTTTTTTCAGTTGAATTAATGTTTAAACTTTAATTTGGTAATATGTATTTTAAAGTAGAAAATAAATGGGTAAATACATTAATTTATATATAAAAAGGGCTTTAAGCCCTGAAGAAGTAGATTGCTTAATATAAGAAATGTTTTAAAAGTTTAACGCTAAATAAATTAAATTTAAAAAAAAAATAATGTTAAAAATATGACAAAAATCTTTCTTTTCATTCTTCAGTCAGTAACTGAATTTATAAATTAATAATAATATTATTTAAATCGATAATAAAAATATTTAAACAATGAGCTATACTTGGTAGCATAAGAGATCGAGAAATGTTACGCGTCCTGCCAGGTATAACACTCAGATAGAAGGCATTTATTTTTTTATATATAAAATAGAGTAAAATTTTCTTTTAGTAAAAGTTTCAAGTGGATCGAAATGGGTACAGTTAAACAAAAATTAAATAAAATATCCGTGCCACCATTTTTATTTCCCCATTGCCTCGAAGGCAAAAACTAAAAGGACTAAAATAATATATTAAACAAAAATAGTTTTATTAGACCAATAATTTGGAGTTTATATTTTTTTCTAAAATTATTAGTTTTTAAGTTATATTAAAAAAATGATTTTCACGTTTTTTTAGGCAAAAAAAAAATTCTATTTGAACCCGCTAAGCTACGGCGGCAGTGCAGCTTTTTAATTGACTATAGTTCATGATAATTTAAAAAATTTTTCATGCGTATCTCTTATTGGCTACCTTTTTGCGGGGGGCCTCCCGAACTAATAGTTCAGGAGGCCACCGAATCTCGGTTCTGACAAACTGTGGCAAAGTTATTGACGTACGTTATCGGAGTTTTTATAACAAAAAAATTAATAAACCTGAAAAACAAATTAAACTGAATTTAGTATAGAAATAGCTTTGGCAAAGGGAGGATTGTATAATTCATAGGCGCCCGTAACTAATTTTTTAAGGGGTGATATTAAAAATTCCTATCAAAAAACTAGATAACCCAATTTAAATTATAAAATTGATGTTAAAACTATAACAGTGGCTAAAATTTGTGTGTTATTTTGAAAAATATTTTTAATTCACATAATACTGACAGATACAGGTTATGTTTTTAGGGAGAATTAGAGTTGAACGACATTTAGATCAAACAAAATTAGGTATAAAGGTTGGATAGTTAAAGTTTTGATTTTATAAGTTAGTAGAAAACATGGGCGTAAAAATGTGCCATTTTTGACAGGGATTATTTATGACAGATGTTGTTTTTAAATATTGCTACTATATAACATTTTTTAAATAACCTACCTTTGACATATAATAGTTTTGAAAGATGCAGTTGTAATTTTGAAGCTTTTAATATTTTACAGGTATCATTCATTAAAGTTTGTATTATGTAGGTCTAATTTTTTTACCACCTTTTAAAATATTTGTTTATACTGATGTAATGTTTAAAAATACATACTTTTCTGGAAAGTCGTCCAATATTTGCCAAAAATTATCTTTTGCACTTATTGCTAAAATGTAAATATTACTATAGTTTTTTGTAAAAACAATAAAAAGTTAAACCGATCGGACACAAAATATGCTTTCAATTTTAAATTTTATTTTACATTAAACTACTTTAATGTATAACTTTTTTTATATAGCTTATCCTGTTTAAAAGCTTAAGTCTGTTGAAAGACTGCTTATCTGCGGAAAACGCACTAAGCTTATCAAAAAAGCTGTTGTTAAAATATATAACTATATAAATATATTATTTATTAGTCTATAAAACACGCACCCTCCAAGACCCAATAAATATTTAAAATATAAAATTTATTTATATCGCTTTTTCGTTCAGGCTTGAATTGTTGGATAAACACATTAACAAAAAAATTTGATATGGGTCAGCCATATATTGGTCTTTATTATATTTACTTAAAGCTCTATAAGTAACACAACAAAATCTGTGAACGATAACAACGATACTGATAAATGTTTGTTGATAAAATGATAAAATGTTATCAGCGCTACTATATTGAGCATAAATAAAAGAATAAATAAACTCCGAAATAGGCGCGTATCGGAAGTTGGAAGATTTAAAGAAAAAAATCGTGTAAAGCCAACATGATAATTTTGTTAAACCAAAGTTCGGACGAAAATGTGACAAATTGTCTAAATGATGGACAATTATAAAAAAGGATCAAAATTAAAACAAAGTAATTTCAAACCTATTTTACATATAAAGTCATAATAACTAATTTATAATAACGAATATGTGTTTATTTTGTGCAATCGACCTATAATTACAGGGATTTTTATACATTGAACTTAATATACTTGGGCAACTTTATCTTACGCTGTAAACTTAAAATTAAATGTTTTAATGATTAACTTTCACTGCTTTGTATTGCAGATCACATAACATGGTATCTGCTAACGTTACTCTAGTTTATATATAGTCCAGTAAACGAAGGTGTATGTGGACATAAAGATCAGGTTGAACAGTCACATTTTTTTAAATTTGCTGGTATTAATGTGTACATTAACATTTGAAAATGTCATAGATAGAAAAATGTTCGCAAGGGCCTGAAAAATGGCCCTTAAGAGCTCGCAAATAAGTTTTTTCAAATATTTTAGCCGATATCTCCCGAAATATGATACTTACACAATTCGTGTTTAGACGAAAATGAAGATCACTGCATTTAGCTGCAAAAATTATTTCCATCACTTTTGTCAGAAATTCGATAGTTTTTGAGATAACCGGCCATAAACGCCCGGGTATTTTTTGCACCTGCCCTGCATCTCGAAAGGCGCTCTAACCTACTGGAGTTAAAGTAATTGATTCTCGATATTTTAACCCTCCTATCAATCTGTTCATATAATTTTTCTAAAAAGTAATTTTACCAAATTCTTTAAAATAATGGGGCTTTCGAAGGTGTTAAATACATTCCGAAGGAGCTAATAAGTATTTTTTTGTGTATTTTATGAAACAACGTGTTTTTCTTGTATTTCCGGAGTTTTCGAAAATGCTTGGGTCTATCGTGAATTAATAGATAATTAAGGACCATTTCAATGCACATCATTTAAAAGGTTAGTTTTCCGAAAAGTCGAGAAAATATTTTCACCTCAATGAAAACTCGACATTTTTTTTCATAATCACTTTCTCTTCGTGCTTGAGGTTAACAATTGTATCAAACCAAAGATCACATTCTAACCTTTTCATATATATATATATATATATATATATATATATATATATATATATATATATATATATATATATATATATATATATATATATATATATATATATATATATATATGTATATATATATATATATATATATATATATCTATATATATATATATATATATATATATATATATATATATATATATATATATATATATATATATATATATATATATATATATATATATATATATATATATATATATATATATATATATATATATATATATATATATATATATATATATATATATATATGTATATATATATATATATATATATATATATATATATATATCAATTCTGCCTCCCACCATTGCCGATTTACATTTAATCCTGCCTCCGACGTAAACCTGACTCCGTATATAGGCAAGATTGCAAACACGTGTAAACGTCATTTTACTTTACCTACAACCGAAATATCAAAAAACTGAAGGGAGTCAAAATAGGCGATATATATACTTATCGCGTATATAATAGTTCCGCGCACATTTCATACCGTGGCGCTCAGATCATATACATCTAAGGATGTGGCCGTATATAAAAATATATATTCCATCGCGTATCCTGCCTCCACACATTTGGCAACATTGACATTTAATTAGTTTTGTAAAAGATCGAAATACCGCGTGTTGCTTGTTTTTAGTATCTCGCTGGACTTCATTGATAATTACATTACATTACATATCTCTTCACACTACAGGAATACACAGAAAAGTCTTACAGAGCCAGAAAATATTTCTCCTTCTTCCAATCTGTACACTCTGTATGTATCTCAAATTAGACCCTCTTTAGAATATTGTTCTCATGTCTGGGGAATGGCGCCCCCTACAACACTTAGCATTCTGGACTCCATTCAAGAAAGAGCCGTTCATCTTGTGAATGATCCAACGCTCACAGAAAGGCTTCCTCCTCTTGCCCACCGTCGAGCTGTAGGGGATCTGTCGCTCTTCTATAGGTATTTTCACGGCTTCTGCTCAGAGGAGTTGGCCAGTATAATTCCTTCTCTGGCAGCTCCCAACAGAGCAACCCGTAGTGCAACTTTTATGCATCCTTTTACAGTTCAGTTAGAGAGGCCCCGAACTTCCCGCTTTCTTCGTTCCTTTATCCCTAGAGTGTCAAGACTGTGGAACCTGCTGCCCGCAGAAGCTTTTCCTTCTCCTCCCAATCTCCAAATATTTAAGTCCCGTGTGAACAAACTCCCTCTCACCACACTTAAGGCACCCACGGTACGTTAGTACTTAGGCATCAGCCTTCGTGGACTGTCCCAAGATAAAAAAAAAGACTTTCGGATGACATCTATCAGACTGTTAACATTTTCAAATTGTTACTTTTAATGAAAAAAGGGTCGTCCGCCGAATTTAAAAGCAAATCCTTAGATAAAATAGAAACTAATTTAAATAAAAATTGATGTAAATGGAAGAGAATAATAAAGACATATCAGTAAATAACATTTATGAGGAGGAAGAAAATGCTGAGGAGGTCCTTGACATGTCTTCTAATTGTAAGATAAACGAAAATACTGACGAGAAGTTTAAAAAAATAAATATGCGTAATTAGAAGAAAGTAATAAAAAAACTCCATGGACAAACAGGAAAAAAGAAATAGTAAAAACGTTTTTCAAATCACATTTCAGGGAGAAAAGACCACCAAAGCGTGACGAATGCGAGAAACTTATTTCAATGAATCAGAATATTCTACCAAATAAAAACTGGCTTAAAATTAAAGTGTTTGTGCAAAATGTCTATCAAGAAAAATATAAAGAGATAAAAGAGCTTTTTCTGTTTTATGTTTTTTTTAATTTTTAAGTTACCTAACATTAACTGGTAATAATAGTTATTAGTAACTAATTATTATTAGTTACTTTTTATTATTAGGTGACCTACAATAAATATTGTTTTTTTCCTTTTTTTGCATTATTCATTTCGTTTTAAAATAAAGGTAGCCTACTTTATACCTGCGTCTGTTTTCTATACTATTTATTTAATATTATATTCTTGTCTAAGTATTTTCAAACCAAATGTTCAGAAAAATACCCAAAAATTGACATTTTTGAGTTCTAAAGGAGACTTATTTTAAATACGCATTATTTCGACTGGTAATACAGTTATCATCAGATACATACAAAAAATTATTAATTTAAATAAAAACAAATACTGAACTTAAAATGTATTATATATTTCATTGTTACTAGACTTATGAATTACTTTGTGGAAGACAACTTTATTTCTCTTTGTATGTTTATTTGTTTATTTGTCTATGATAAAACATATTTTTACCACAAAAAATGTTTGTCAACCATTACCATTATGTAACACTTTTTAAAAGTTGAGATATAGCATTCTAAAGATGGCCTTTTTTTCTCTAAAATTCAGAAATCCAATATCTATTAAAGCCTAGAGTGTTATGCACATTCGGAAAGCTGAAAAAATATAAACGACTTAATAGCAAAAAATTGCAATTAAGCCCATTTTTGGACAGTTGGCGTTTATCAGAATGGATGTCACTGGGTAGATTTTAAAAAGTTAAGTAAACTGAAATAAAAGAAAAACCGTCTTTATCTATATTAAGTAATTATTAAAAGACGGAAAATAGGCGACTGTTTTTATTGAATTGAACAAAAGAAAAAAACGTAGTGATTTTCAATCTCACCGTAAACAGATCCATAATTTACCTTGACGAAACATGGTAAGATACACACAACACAGTATCCAAAGGATGGGTTGATTCCAGTCAAAACTTTTAGACGAAAGCACCTTCAAATAAAGGAAAACGCATTACCATAATACACGCTGGTTCAATAGACGGATTTGTCTCAATCTGCTTGCTGTTGTCTGCAAAGAATATTAAGGATTCTAGCTTGGATTATCATGAGGATACAAGTGCAGAACTTTTTGAAAACTGGTTTCAAAATTATCTTTTAAAAAATATTCCAAACAACAGTGTTATTGTCATGGATTACGCAAGCTACCACAGCCGTCTACTACACAAAGCACCAGCTTCATCAAGTTCAAAAACTGAAAT
This sequence comes from Listronotus oregonensis, assembly GCA_019359885.1. Lineage (NCBI taxonomy): Eukaryota > Metazoa > Arthropoda > Insecta > Coleoptera > Curculionidae > Listronotus > Listronotus oregonensis. Next base: position 17,547 of record JAHBCN010002649.1, read on the forward strand.
CCAGCAATATTTGTTAGAAAATGATATTTATTTTGAATTCAGTTACAAAAAAACGCATCTTTTGGAAGTCCTAAATTCATATGCAATTAAAAAACAATATGTATGTGATAATTTGGCTGAACAGACTGGGCAAACTGTCTTACGGCTTCCTCCGTATCACTGTATGTTTAACCCCATAGAGCATTTGTGGAACCAAGTAAAATCAAAGATCAGAGCAGAAAATGTTACACCTTCTTTAAGTCCCAGTGTTATAAATTTGTTAAAAAATGTAATTACTTAATTACTAACATTTACCAGTTGAGAGCTGGAAAAATTCACTACAGAAATTAAGGACTCTTACATTTCTATCCAAAACAAAATAAATCCTATTGTAATTAATCTCAATGATGACTTTGATAGTGAAACAGAATTAGATTTAGATATTTACTTTAAAAATGTAATTATGTATAGATAATGCAGTTATAAATTTATGAAAACTTTGTATATATTTAATTTCTTAATGTAATTTTAAGATTATACTTATCTAAATAAACAATAAATTATAAATCTTTATATTATTAAAGTCCGTCCCTAATGTTCTGTCCTTTAATACCTACCGATCCGCAGTTTTATTGCTGTCGGCAGGTTAATCCATAATTGAAGGCAACAGCTAACACGGTATACTTTGAGACAGACTATACCTGCTAACCCTGTATATGAAAAAAAAATGATTTGGGTAATTTCATCGTAAGTTTTTATGTTAGCCCTCGTATTTAAATCTAATTATTAAATATATTTGGAAATATTACGAAAAAAGAAGATGACTATTTATCTTTTAATACCCTGCATTTGCTAAGCCATTAATAATATGTATTTGGATAAACAAATCTCATATGATCAATGCTTCTTCCGTAAGTGGATTTACTATTGTTACTTGCAATCTAAAACCTAAGACATAAGTTAACTAAAATATGGAATGCTTATTTCATAAAAAACAGTAATAATAAGTTCGGCAACATCGCAGGAGTCAGGATAATCGGTATTAAGTACAAATATATACTAAAGGAGTTAAAATTGTACGGAAATGTATGGAGGTAAGATTGATGTTAAATGTATAAAAAAACGTATAAGTTAAAATTCATTAAAAATAAATTGTGAGTTAACCGCTGGGTTAAAAAAGGTTTTTCTTAGAATTATTCACAAAAAATAAAAAAAACGCAGGCATTCAGGTGGATGCGGGAAAATTAAAATTTCATGTCAGTCAAATGATAGACGGATGTAAAAAAATATATATATATATATATATATATATATATATATATATATATATATATATATATATATATATATATATATATATATATATATATATATATATATATATATATATATATATATATATATATATATTATATATATACTATATATATATATATATGTATATATATGTATATATTATATATATATATATATATATATATATATATATATATATATATATATATATATATATATATATAATATTTATATATATATATATATATATATATATATATGTATGTACATGGACCAAAAATTTAGTTTTCGAAAAAAAGTACTTATTTTTTTTATCATTATTTCGTCATAACTTTTTTTTTAATTAATTACAATAATAATATGGTACGTGATACTTATTCTTTGCTTAGTTCTACATAAAAAGTACTTTTGAATTAACTTAATTTTAACGGGTTTAAGATTTTTGGTTTAAACTTGCTGGTGTAAAAAAATTACCATTTAATTGGGCCGGTAATACTTTTTACAAAATGTTTAAATGCTTAAATCGTTGTTTTATTAACACTTCATATTTTTTGTAAAAATTGGACAAATTAATATTAATAATAAATAAAACCCTTTTCGTATCACGCAAGTTAAAAATAAAAATATTTCAAAAACGGGCAAGTTATTCGGGTTGAATATGAAGTACCGTATATAAGCTATACTAAGCAAAAAGTAAGTAATTGTCAAAAATATTATTACTAAAACAGTAATGATGATATATTAATAAAAAAGGTAATTACTTAAAACTACGCCACCGCTCCATAGTAGTAACAGAAGTTCTCATCACAAGTGTATTTTGGTCAGTGTTCTAACTGTACCCAGTTTCTTTCGGATCAGACAACCCTATTTGAGAATAAACGAAAATTCCACTACCCAATTTATTTCTTGAAATCCTGTATCCAAAAAATGAAGCCTTTTAGGTCTATGTTTATATTGTTTATATTACATGTTTCCTTTTTTTGAAGGAATTTTCTATTTGGCTATGTCTATGTTTTTTAAACATTCTATATATACATCTTGTTTTGAATAAGTTAGATAGTTATACCTTAAAATTTAACACTAGGCTTAATCAACATCTTGTTTGTTGTCATATTCCGTGCCTACAGTATTAAAAAAAAATATTCTTTTATTTCTCCTCCAAATAAATTACACGATAGAAACAATCTCTAGAAAAGCCTATTTGTTCTATGTCCCATCTGTTCTTTACGATAAATCGATATCGAGTAAATGTAAAAGAAATTGTAATCAGGCCTTGCTAATATCAATCCTTCTGTCCTTTTCCTGTTTGTAGATAAATATAAGAAACTTCTATTATTTTTTTGCTATAGGTTTATAAGAAGATAGCATAAATATCGGGTTAAATATACTATACATATTACCTAGGTATTTCTGATTGCGAAAACATTTTTATGAGTCTGAGTGAGAAGCGTTTAAATTTTTTTGAATGTCAGATTTTGAGGTTGCCAAAAAAGAAAAACATTTCTTTTTTAATTGTTAAAAATTTTGTTGTTGTCATAAGTATAAATTTTAAAAGAGAACAGGTGCTGGATAGTTCGTCGATGGGCAAAGGAACATAAAAAAATAAAAATATGATAATTTATGCCACAACTGCTATTCTATGTATAATATTAGGGATGCCACGAATTGTGGGATAATCTATTCCCCAGATATGGTAACAGTATTTCAAGTTCATCTTTTTTGGGATACATACAGAGCGTAGAAGTTAGAAGAGAAAAATTACTAACTGGCTCAAAAGAGGAATCAAACTACCTGGCAGGTGCTGTGGCCGATGATGTATAATGTTAATGCTATTTAGGAAATTAATGTATGGAATTCAAATTGACTGACTCTTTTCGTGAGAGCTTAAGACATGAAAAGTTTAAGTGCCCAAATTCAGTAATAATTAAAGGTCCCGTGCATTATTCGCTTGTTTTTTAAATTAAGCTTAGAAAATACTTAAAAAATTAATATCAAAGATGATAGTACTACCATTACCAAAACTATAAATCTGGATATTTGCTAAAGGCATATAATAGATATACATTGACTAAAAAGAAAATGTTCTACCCAAGCATGTCAGTAACTAGTAAAGGTCTTAGATATGTTAGGGCAATGATGTCTTAAAATATTTTTTATTTATGAAAAAATAAATATATTATGTAATAAAAATTATGTTTCTCCCGGTGGATAGTGGTCAGTGACCCTGACAAGCACGCGCGCGACCTGGGTTTGATTCCTGCGGCAAGAGAGACCTATATGTATACCAATGGCGTTTGCCGCGTGGAAACTCCGCTTCCCGTAAGGTCAGTAAAGTTAGGCGATGTCACGCACAGTTAGTAATTGGATAGGCGACCGCCAGTAAACACCGTGTGCCATTGGGTGTGGTTTGGAACCCACGTTAAACTGTAGGTCCCGCCTGGCTGACATTACCCAGACGTTAATGGGGGTATTCATATTAGTTATATTATATATATATATATATATATATATATATATATATATATATATATATATATATATATATATATATATATATATATATATATATATATATATATATATATATATATATATATAACATCCATGGTCGCACTATCGTGTTGTATAAAAGGTGCATGTTTCGGTACTTAAACAACGCTGACGAAATGGGGAGATAAATGGATTAAACATCTAAAAAAAACCGGCACCATACAAGCCATCGTGGACAGTCTTAAGAAAAAAAAAAACAAATCAGGGAATATTTTTATAGTTTAAGTAACTTATTTATAATAAAAAAAACCTATTAACATTGAAAAGCATTTTTTTTTATTGAATCGAACAAAATTTAAATATGAGTATGGCAACAGACTTTATATTCATGAAAAAAGTTAAACTTATGTTATGGGAAAAGCACTTTTATTTAATTACCTTTCTGCAAGATATATCCAGTAAATTAAAAGTACCGTATTGTATGCTCAGTTTTATGAAATTATGATAAACACAACTGTCGATACTGCTAATCAGAAAATGCTTACTGTCTACGAGGGACACTTAACTTCTGCAATAGCCTAATGTTTAAACAGGCCTGCTTGGTGTCACTAGGCCAATAATATTTTTAAAAAATGGATCAATTTTTCTAATTTGTGTGAGCGACAACCTCATTTCAGTATTAGCCGTTTTTCGGTCCCATCATATCTTCACGTTGCGTATTTTAACTCATCGACTTATGGTGTAAGATTCGAAATGCTTTAGTATCATCTTTGCTTTGCAGATCCATTCTTAAAAAAAATATTGCAAACGTTATTTCAGTGAATAATTAATGAATAAAATAATTTTGATAAAATTTGAATTAGTGGTTATTCTAATATTAAATTTGATTACTATTGATATACATACTTTCTTATTTTTAATTCTGATAAAGGTCCAATTGTATTATTGAAAATTAAAATTTATTGGTCTAAATTACCTTTTATTTTTAAATATTGCAAGATTTATGGGCGTCAGTTGGCAAAAGGAACTTTTTTAATAACTCTTCCTATCTTTATTACCTAATCCTTTTTTTGTCAAGGAATATGTATATATATATATATATATATATATATATATATATATATATATATATATATATATATATATATATAATATATATATATATATATATATATATATATATATATATATATATATATATATATATATATATATATATATTTTCCTGCGACTCAAACGACTTGGAAACATTAACACTTCTGTTAGGTAGGTTAGATAAAAATATGTTTTTATATTCAAATTGTCCATTTTACGATTGAAGTTGTTTAAAAATGTATGAAGCAAACCCCGTACCACATTTTCACTGTCGTCAAAAAGTTAATTAAAAATTAATAAGTTTTATATCTTATCTTTCATACATCGGAGAATAATGGTAAGTGGATTTTATTCCATTGTGTAATTATATTGATTATGCGTGCTTTGTAGAGACTAAAAGCTTATGAAAGCTACGCCCCAACATTACGTTTAGGTAAAAGTCCCTCATAAAATATTCATATACACCTTTAAGGTAAAAATAATAAAATTTAGCTCAGTATACATGACGAAATGTTAACCTTCAATATATACAATGTGTTATATTTTATTTTAATTTTTTTCTACGAATAAAGGTATTTTTTAGATATTAGCAAACAATTTTTAGCTAATGTAAGAGAGTTTTAGGGACCAGCAGTAAAAAAAGTTGTTATATATATTTAAAAAAAATAATTTGCTTAATTAATTCTATTATGAACCCTTATAAAATTCGTTTTAAGTGCAGACAGTGCTCTTTTTAAATTAGTTTATAGGTAAGAAAAGAAGGTATTTTATAAAGAGTTTTAAAGCGAATATGTATATATAAATATTTAAATTTTAAAATAATTGATAAAACATAAACTTTTCCATGACAGACTGTACAGATTACACAATAAAAATGTCAAGTCAGATCTTAACAGACTAAGCTCTTTAAAAGGGTTTGACATGGCCTTCCTTCAAAAAAACCCACGTCTTACGTTTTTTTATATTAACCTTTTGCTTGATCTCCAGATTTCTTTCCTATCGATGCATATCTGTAGTGGAAGGCACTCGTTTGGGTTTTACCAAATCACTGCTGGGTTCCCTTTAATTCAGTATTTTTTATACATTAATGAACCTATTTTCTGCACGATTTATAGTATTCATAATTTTGCTAATAAATGAAGTCCGAAGAAACCCCAAACCTGAAGATCAGATTGGGCCGTCACAATTTTTTTAAATTTACAGGTATCAATGTGTATATTAACCTCTAAAAATATCATATATGGAAAAATATCCGCAAGGGCCTGAAAGTGGCCCTTAAGAGCCTGCAAATGCGTATTTGGCCGTTTCTCTGCCGAAATATGACACTTAGAGATTTGGGGTTTGAACAGGAATGAAGAGCAAGTTCAGTACCTACAAAAATAGTCTCTATATTTTTTTTTGCTACCCTAATACTTCTTGCAGAAAAAGGGGTTGCGAAAAGCATCAGTGTTTGGAATCTAAAAATATGATACTTTCTTATCAAATTCTGTGACAAAGTGTCTGAAGATACACTGATCCACATGTTTTAAACTGCAAAGACCAATTGCAGATGGCGCCATCACTTTTTTTTTATATTCACGAAATTATTACGATGATGAACATACCTCTAAGAATGATCTATTTCTCAATAACTTTTGTTGTTGGAAACGTGATTATTTTTCTCCGTATAAGTCTTTGAGCTCCCCTTAACGAAAACGGGGCTAAACATCTACCACTTAATCACCATTCCACCACGCTTGTCTCCGATGCATATTCCTGGTTGGCATCATCAATCTCCTCCTGGACTATTCTGTCCACTCTTTCTTCCTCTTGGTCTTTTTTTTTCTGTTTCTTCCTTTTGCTCTTTTGTCTCTGGCTCTACTCCTTCTCTCTATTTTCACCTACATTCATTTCTTCTCCTCTCTCTGGTTGTTCAGGCAGGATTATATCCTCATTTTTTATATCCTTGTAATTAGAACACGGGCCTGAATGACATGAACCACAAATAATCGAGCACTTTAGTTCTGTTTTCATTGGGGTGAAAATTTCCTTGATTTTTCGACAAATTAAAAAACTTGGAAAAAAATGGAAAATTGCCATCAAGAAGGGGGTAATCTAAGCTTTCGAATGATGTGCATTGAAAGCCGTAATGGTCCTTGATTACTTATCAATTCCCGATAAACCCGAGCATTTTTAAAAACTTCGGAAATCAAAAAAATCGCCCTAAGAACAACACGTTGTTTATAAAAATACACAAAAAATATACCAGTTTTGCAGCTAATGAACTGCTCTTCATTTTCGTCTAAACGCGAATTGCGTAAGTATCATATTTCGGGAGATATCGGCCAAAACAGTTAAAAAAAACTAATTTTCGGGCACTTAAGGGGCATTTTCAGGCCCTTGCGGACATTTTTCTATCTATGATATTAGAGGTCAATGTACACATTGATACCTGCAAATTAAAAAAAAAATCATCCCAATCTGATCTTTAGGTCCACAACTTCGTTTACTGAACTATTTTTAGTTTAATGCATTACTTTTAAAAACGTGTAAACGGTTACAGCAACAAAGTATGTACTAATTCTCCATCAAGTTATTTAATTCATTTCAAAGAATTGTATTGCACAATTTGTGTACTTTTTTACCCAAACTATTGTCTAATTTTTAAAAGGTACTATTTGTTCGGTAAGAAAGTATAGCAGGTACATTGTACGCAATTCAATTGGATGTATTTGAAAGATTTCAATGGCTGGTTGCAACAAAATTTTCTTAGGTAGATCTTTCCTAAGAAGCTCTTAAAACTAAGGGCAACTTAGGATCTTTTCGCTTTCATCATTCGCTTTTGTTGCAACTTAACTGATAGTACTTAGAAAGGCGACAACATTGCATCATCCTACATTTTAACTATTGTCCTTTGTCATCGGAATAATCTGTCTAATAATGTCTCCCTTTCTGGTCTGTGTGTGAAAAAATGATAGTAGTAATCTTTCTTAATTTTTTTGTAAGAATTGAATCTTCAACATCTTTCTCAAAAACTGTCACACCAAGGCATGATTTCAAAACTTTTAAATACTTTTTTTCCTACAATACAAAATCCGTCGTTATTTCGTAGTTTTTTTGTTATTAAAACAAAAAGAAAAGAAAAGATCAAGGAGGCATAGCTTTACGGCAATAAAAAGAAAACTATTATTGTCAATATAAGATATAAACACATAATTGAAAACAAAAAATAAACTTTTATTAAATTGAGTGAATGACTTTGAATATTTCTAATTTAAAAGTAAATATTCAGATAATACAAACTTGTCGTGTTCAAACTTAAACTCATCTTTGATATGATCCAAGCTCAGCACTGTTGGCTTTGTTAATCTAAACCTTTTTAGAAACGCTAGATTACCCATTTCGTCAAAATGATTTCTTAAAATCACAGAGCAATATTCACCAGAATAAAAAAAGTTGAAAATAAACCTGAAAAATGCCACAAGTAGATAATTAAAATATACCATTGGTAAATGGTTTTTAGGTAGTAGTTATTTTTAGGTACTAGTTATTTAAAATAACGTCCGTGGTGGCACTACCGCGTTGTTTAAAAGGTGCTGTGAAATGCAACATTTGCATGTTTCAGTGCTTGGACAATGTTGACGGAACAACTGGGAAGAAATGGGTTAAACACCGGAAAACCCGGCACTCACGGTACTTTGGTACTTAGGTTTATATATGTATATATAATGTCAAGGATATAATATACATATTTAATGATCCTTTGTAAGCTGTCACAAAGATACAAAAAAATCTTCTTTAAAATCTATTTAATAAAACTGAAAAAAAAAACTTACAGATCATGTTTATTGTTCATAAAAATTTTTAGTAAATAATGTTTTATTATTTTTTAAATATATTCTTTCCTTTGGGAAAATCTGAAGTGTATTTTTATAGAGCTATTCCGGTATGTACAAAACAGATAATAAAACAAAGGGTCCATAAACAAAAAATGGAAATTTTGATAATGGTTGTCCGTTTTATATTCTCCTTTGGCCTCTGGAGAAATATAAGAAACATGAATGGTAACGTTAGAAGAGGGCAAAGAAAGAGACCAAGCACAAGACCTTTTTGTATATAATTTATTTTGTTTCGTGCAGAATACTTAAACAGTAAAAAACGAGTAAAATTATTGCAAGCAAATTTTAAAATGTATTTAAAAAAATATTTGGCAACTTAAATTCAAAGATATTTACACAACAATTTATGTCATTATCTAACTAGTTTTTTTTTTCGTTGTTTAACCATATATGAGTAATAAGATTTAAAAATATAATAATTTGTTAAATTATTTTTTTTGTCAATCTGTCAATTGAAAAGGGGATATGTATTTAAATAGATATTTTTATTATTAGGTTCTTTAGATCACATTAACTTGTTTTTTTAAATATATTAAAAAAACATAATAATAAAATAAGAATACTTAGATGATAGGAAATTTTCATAGTAGTGGAGTAAAATTTGGAAGGAAAGTCGCTTAGTTATCGAGAAAAAACCGGGGTAGAACCAAACCAGACTTAGTGGGATTCTTTAATAAGGTAATCGTGTACACGAAATCACTTTTTACGACATTTTTTAGTGGTCGAGAACTTTTTTATTTCGAAAAAACCCAAAAAAATCGGTTTTCAATAAAACACGTTTTTTAACATCTCCACTGCTATATCTATAATAATATTCATGCTATCAGATTAATTTTTTTTTAGATTAAAGTAGACACAATAGCGCTTCGAACAACGTCCCACTTGAAGCTAATTTTTTTGTTAAATTTTTAAAATAGTACGAAACTCAAAATTGTTATTCTTAGTAGCGTAATTTTAGGCAATCGAGAAGAAAGTTTATTATTGAAAATTTATATATACATGCTGCGTACAAATTGTAGCTAATGTTTAAAAAGTTTTTAAAACAAAAATTTTTTAGATTCCTGTTATACTATTGAGTCAGATATATTTTTTTAACGGCCAAACTCATATTTTTGCGCGCTTGGCTTAGCAAGCCGGCCGACTGCAAAGATCTTACAGTCCGGTGGGAGTGTAGTAGTTAAAGTTTTATCAAGATTTAAACGCAGATCTAAGGGCTGCTTAAGTTGTTTAGAAAAGGAAAATTTTAAATATCCAAAACAGGTGGGTAGATTTTTAAATCCATACAAAAATATCAATCATTGTTATTAATTACCCACCTAATTAGTAGGTTTATTAAACTTTTTTTATTGGTTGCTGGTAAAGAAAACCACCCACGGGATTCGTTATTTTTTGATTATACATTCAAAACTTTATTATTTTTGAAACATTTTTAGCAACAAAAAATTGCGGATGCTTTATGTCTTTTAATTAAATTTGAGAAATATAGTACATAAAATATAAACTATTGCTTCGTTAAACGTCCTTTTTAAACAGGAATATATAATTCCTTTTTTTTCCATATAAAGAGATGATACGATGCCGTTCTTTGACATGTCTGAATGCTGCTTGAATAAGCAATGTTGCCAGACTTTTTGTAATAATTTGTTATTATTGAAGGTTGTTTTTTATATTAAAAACTAACCAGAACTAACAAACAACAACTTTCAAACTATTACCTAGTTTTGGTTAGTTACGGTTAGGTTTTCCTCGTTAAATTGTAATTTTTTTTAATTATAAATGCGCCGTTCTGGTCGTCATGATTAGTGCTGGTTAGTTAAAGCGGCTTTTTATTTTCTTTAATTATATTTGTAACTGGCTCGATTTTCAAATTTTTTTGATTTAGTGAAAATTATCCTAATGGTAATGGCAACGTTTTTTATTATAAATTAATCATATTTCCGTTTAGCAACACTGTAAACGTCTTGAAGCGGTGCATGTATTTATTACATGTAAATCGTAAATAGTTGAAATAAAATGTCAAATAATGACCAATTTTTAGAATTTTTATTGCGCTTTTCTTGGTGAAAACCACATCATCCGCATTTTTTGCCTTAAATAATAATACTTAAAGTATATTTTACATTGCAAATTTAAAAATCGTCCAATTCCGTGGGTGATTTTCTTTACCAGACCCAAAAATGTAATATGTAAGTAGTTATTTAGGCGCTTCATTATTAGCATTTTTCGTAAATTTAATCCATTTCTGCCTCAAAATCTTTAATAATGTTATTGCAGGAACGAGATTTACACTCCTTACAACATTTTAGGCCTTCTTTTACACAAGTACATGTTGGAAATTCAATTTTGGGTTGACATAAAGCCTTGCACTACGTATTATGGCAGCAGCTCTTAATAAAGTTTAAATTTTGGACATTTCTTTAGGAAGTAAAAGATCTATCTGAACATCACTACCAATACTCGCAGAAGAGGTAGATATTGACGAACTATTTTCGGATAGGTTCGGAAACCGTTTTCCTATTTTTGTGCGATTTTATGTTTCTTTCAGAGATGTAGTGGCTGTAACATAATTTATGATATTTCTCATCAAACGCAAATAAATCTTTATAGCCACGTAATTTAGATATCATATTAATGTCATTTCTATTCCTGGCAGCTTTATTATTTTTTTGATAGGTTTTCTACTACCTAAAAAGATTCAGTACTATGTAAAAAAATAAATACCCTAAACATTATGTATAAGGATAAAATTGAAATTCGTATTTTGTTTCAGTACAAAATATAAACTAATATAAAGGTACCAACTATACTATGTAGGTACATAATAATATTTAAATTACTTGTTAAAACAGATTTTTCATTTAACTTTTCTTCTTTTTATTTTTACTATTGTTGCAAAAAAAACATATTTTTCTAATATTGAAACTGTTGCATTTAAGTTTAGTGTCACAATAATTTGAAGGACCGGCGCCACTGTCTGATTGCAAATTATGATAATAGTTTTGAGAATCTGTGTTTTACGACAGTCTTTATGATATTTTATTTTAATTTTGCCATTTAAAATATCATTTTTTTGACAGAATTTCTTTTGCTAGATGGTCCTGCCTTTTTTCAGCACTTGATAGTAATGATAACAACCCTTGTATTCTAGGTCTTTGTAAAACAGATTTGTATCCATCATACACAATTTTCTTACAAATAATTCGCTTCATTGTTTTAAAATTCTAAATACATACAGCACGCTTTAAATTTCGACAACCACCACTACTAATGTATTACTACGCACGCTATCCGCATGCGGGCCTATTGGGTCCCGATAATACTTTTTTACGTCTGAAAAAAAAATCGCTGTTGCTAAACGATGCGCTCTAGACAAAAATTTTTTTTTCAAAACTTTTATTATTAATTGGCTACATTTTCTTTGCTGCATGTATGAAAATATTATCAAAAATAAAAAAGTTTATCGATTGGTGAAAATTTCAATACAAAAAATATATATTTTCAGTTTATCTGATTTTTCAAGGAATGAAACTGTAAATTGTGCCCAAACAGTTTATAAGGTTAAAAGCGCTACAGTGTGAGCTTTAATTTGACACAAAAAATGTTTTGGTATCTTTGATAGTTTTAAAGTTATGGCCGTGGAAACGGAAAAAAATATATATTTTTTTAAATTAAAAAAAACACTTTTTATTAATTTAAAAAGTTCGAGATCACAAAAAAATGTCGTAAAATACGATTTTATGTGCGCGGTGACATACTTAAAGGAACCTAACTGGTTTGACCTGGTTCTACAAAAAAAACGACACGATAGACTCACGAAATCACTCCGCTATAGGTGCATCAGCGACTAACGACTTTAAGTTGAAATGAGAAGTCTAGCTGTGGTGCAAAAATTAATCTCGAAAATATTTTGATATATTTGACTTATCTAAGATATTGATATACTAAAATATATCATTGTGCTGCATCGTTGTAGTTTCATTAATAACATGCACTTCCAGCTCCGGGAAAACAAAAGTGAGAAATTGGACATTTTTTTTCGTTATTTAACCATTTTGTGGAACAACTGCTAATAAAATGTGGCAGAATAACATTACTTCATTAATAATAGTAGCGCTCTTAGATGTTATTTATTAAATAACATAGACCCACAAAAAAAATAAGTGGTGTGTGCTGGGTGTCGGACTAGGGTTTTCTTAAGTTTTCTAAAATATTTTTTTTCGCTGAACACAAATGTAAATTGGGGGTCAAACAGCAAACAATTATGAAAAGGCGTAATTTCAGAAATTAACGATTTTTTTTTAATTTAAAACGTCAATATCTTAAAAACTATAAAAGGTACATGAAACTTTATTAAAATGAAACGATGTATTTTAAAGGCCTTTAATTTAAGTTATATATCCTTTTGGTATAAATTTATTATTTTTTGAGTAATAATCAAAAAACCGAACGAGGATTTTTTCAGGGTATAGGTATCTCGGGAAAAATTTGAAAATTATTTTTTTATTTTCAGATTTTTTCTGCTAATTCTAAGTGATTTGGGATTTAAATAAACAAACTAAATAATATAATATTAAAAAATCCCAAAAATCACATTAATAAAATAAAAATTCCCATTTTGGACTGAAATTTTTTGTCAGAATTACATTTTCGTTTATATCTCCTTTATTATTTATCTTGTTAAAAATGTGTATGTAACTTTTTTTATTAACAATTTGAAAAGCTCTGTTTTTTGTTTCATGAACATTTTTGTACATCTTATATTTTATGTAGTCGTAGTCCAAACATTTCGTGGTAACAGGTTTCTGCCGGTAAATGTACCGTGTCGGTTTTTTGGGGTTTTCTCGATTTTTTGCTATTTGACCCCCAATTTTGACATTAGATTCGTGTTTAGCGGAAAAAAATTCTAGTCCGACACCCAGCACCACTTTTTTTGTGGGCCTGTGTAATAGGAATTTATATTGCCCGTCCTTAATTTGTGATCAATAAATTTGTCAAAAAAATAGTATCGCAAGTGTCCTTGCAAAAATAACGAAATTATATAAAGTATTTTTTGGGTATTTCACCAAATAATATAAAGTTGTAGTTAGTTGTGGTTAGACGATTATTTCAATAGATTGCGTATAGACACCTTATTGCAAAAAAAATCTTTTATCTGTATTAACTCTCATTGGCGTGGTAAAATATTTTTAAATATGTTGTGTCGTGTCACCAGGACCCCATTTATATTTTGGAAAACTTAGAGAAAAATAATAGCCGGCGAATCAATTTTTTGGTAAGTTAATACGAAATAAATTGCAAAATACTTAACACCAAATCTTTTATATATAATTTTAACAGTGCCCAGCAGGTTAAAATTTTAGCAATAAGTAATAGAACCGCTTACCAGAACAATGATAATCTCTGTATATATCAAAAAACGTTAGTAATATATTTTGTTTAAGTACCAAATAGTACAAAAATGCAAAAAAAAACTAAAAAGGAAAAAAGGAATTGCAAACTGTAAACTTAAAAAAAAAATCGGCGCAATCATTGCAAATATTGGCGCTTTGGTCTCGACACGTTGCCCCAGAACATATCTGGTGTAAAAGTTTTTTTTTCTATCATTTTTTCTAACACAAATAGCACTTCTTTTCTGTTTCTGACCTTGCTGAACATTGGCGTCTGTAGGTCTATTTAGTATTCTGGCAACGGATAAATGCCCGCTTTCCGGTGGAAAATGACTATCTTTATGATCCCTTAAGTCACTGTCGGATTTTTATAGGTCACTGTTTATTATTTTTTTGGAAGAACCTTTCAGTGTGCCCGCCATGTCTAATTAGAAACGCTACTTGCTTGGGGTCGCACTGACTCTGAAACAACAAACTAAATTTGTTTTTTATGTAAACTATAAAAATCATATTATCCGACAGTATTTGGTATTCAAACATAATGAGAATTTTTTCACTAAATAATTTTATTTAATTTAAATTGTTTGTTTTAACATTTGTTTTTCACCGTTTTCCGATCCCTTTTAATAAACAATTACTTTAGAATGTATTGATGGTAAACAGAAAATCGTTAAAAGTAGGTTAAAAAAAATTGCTAAAAAGGAGTGTTAATGATCATAGCAATATTATTGTCTACTTACAAAAAAATATTGGACATAGGTCAACTTTCTTTAATTTATTAGGTATTATTAAAATAACCTTAATTTTTGTAGTTTTAATAATGATTTAGTAATAAATAGTCATTAAACATTTACTAATATTTTATCACATTTATTCTTCTTTGGTGTGTTGTATGAGTTATTAGTTTTTTTTTGTTTTAGGTAAGTGTTCGGCTATATATAAAAAGAAAAGTAGGACTTGGTAAGTATTTTATCACCGAATTTAATTAGAAATCCTTTCTCAGAAGTTGTTTTGTTCACTTATTTTTAAATATTAAAAATTTAAAAATCACGACACAACAACTTTTTCGGATATAACTTCATTACAATTTTTTAATTAAATATAGAAGACTATTTTATTACCAGAAATAGTGCATGATTTATTTTTTATCGTTAATATTTTTTTGCCTATTTCGTATCCTTAATATTAATATTTAAGGTATAAATCGGATTCTTGTTTTTTATTTTTATTAAATGCAGGTAACAAATAATAAAAGGCTATTTTTTTAAATGAGTTTTATGACATTTCCAAAATTTCTAAAAATTATGTTTTTTAAATATAGTAGTATTTTAAATTTTAACATTATCAACTTTATCTACATTGGCAATACTGCCAATACATTTAAACTAATGTACCTATTTTTAATTTTTAATTATCACAAATATAAATATCTAAAAATTTTAAGTATGCAATAACATTGTTTTTATCATACAGGTTTTTTTTTTTTTTGGTTGTTTATGTAAGATTGTATTGTATTGTATAAATTTTAAATGTATTTTAACCTCAATCGTATAACAAATATATGTAAAGGCGATTTTGGATACTGTTTTTCTGTGCCCCATTTTGACGATAGACTTTAGTTTGTCTTTTTCTTTTCTTTTTCTTAACCTGTTATTTATCAGTTTTTAAAATAAATAATTTTTCCTTAAAATTAGTAAAAAAAATAAGTATAATAAGTTTTAACAATCTTAGCAAAAAACAACTTTACGAAACATTTAAATAAAAACTTTTTAGTTCAGCTCAACAAACCCCTCCAAAAAAAAACAAAATTTTTCAAAAATTTAAGGTAACTTAAAATCTAAACTAAACTAAATCTACAAAAAAAAACACATATAGATCATTCGCAAAAAATTTTCAACTGTCTCCGATGTCGCTGGCTTTTCAGAAAGCACTGAGGAAGGTTTTTTAGCAGAAAGTACTCTGTTTAGATTTTAAAATACTTACCCCTTTATCTCCCCTCTACTTATTCTATGACGTGCACACAGGCCACAACCCCTTTTTTAAATTAAGCCTTAATTTTTTTTCCTCATTTTTTAAAAAAAGGTATATTTTTTCTTTTAAATTATTTTGCTACTTTAAACTTAACAGTAAGTTAGCGTTTTAAAAATCAGACCTTAGAAAAAACCATATTAATTAGGAAGAGATAGTTCAATATGCTGTAGCGAGGCACTTTTTCTCTAAGGATATGTGGAGTGTGTGTAGCTGGCATTAGCCACATATTAACAAAAAAATTATCTTGATAACTAATAAAAATGGCTTTCAAATATAAATTATTATTCATTTTTCACTATAAAATGGTGAATCTGCCTTAGCATAAAAAATGATGTCAGTTTCACTATTACAAATAAGCTTTCTTTTTTAATAATGAAATAATTTTTTTTAAGTATTTTGAAAACAAAAAAGCCCCCAAGAATATTATGCAGTTTCATTAATTCATTTCCACCTTAGGCTTTCGTTAGTTATCTTAGTTTATTTTGTTAAAGTAGCAGAGGCTGAAGACCCATGTGTCAATTTGTCTAGCTCCATATGAAAAAAGTCTAAACTAATCTAATGAATAAAATTATGCCCATTAAAAAAAATATATACAGGGTGTTTCTTAATTACATGCTAATATTTAAGAGGGTGATTCTTGGACCCATTTTAAGAAAAAAACTTCATATAAATGTATGTCCTAAACGTCTTATCTTTTGAGATACAGGGTGCAAAAATGTCCAACACCTGATATAATTGATTTCTTTGTGCGTTTAGGGTAATTTTCTGTTACTATTCCGAAATGTATGTAGATTACCTTAATTTCATAATTTCAACGGTTAAAAGTTATCTTATTAAATAAATTACTGTTCAAAGTTACATAAATTGTTTTTTCTCGTAATTGGTCCAATGAGATGCAAATAAGTGAATTTATTTTTTTATGGAAAAACGGTGAGTCGTACGAAAAAAGTCAAGTAACCAAATTTGTTTTAAATTGACCGGGGACTTCAAAAATAATTTTTATTTTAAGAGAAAGCAGTGGCGTATTACTTTTTCCTTCAAAAGTATCTGGTCAGAGTCCAGTACGTACGCCACTGTTAGAAATAGAAAAATGTTTCTTAGGTCAAAAAATGCTCTTTAATGCATAAACTTCGTACACCAATTTTCATAAAAATATTTAAACTGGTATAAAAATGACAATAAAAAAATTATTTTTTCTTAAAATTTTAACCTGTATCTCAAAAAATAAGACGTTTAGGACATACATCCATATAAAGTTTTTTTCTTAAAATGGGTCCAAGAATCACCCCCTTAAATATAAGCATATTATTAAAAAACACCCTGTATTTTTATGACACTAAAATACTTTCGGCCGAGTGATGATCGCGTTGTTAAATTTAGCAATGGACTTAGCAATTGTTAAAAGTTAACAACGGTTTAGAATGTTTAACAAAACGTCATTGTCAGTGTTATTCAATGATTTTAGTAGGCAACCTGTCAAAGTCTAAAATTTTGTTAAATATTCTAAACCGTTGTTAACTTTTAACAATTGCTAAATCCATTGCTAAATTTAACAACGCGATCATCACTTGGCCGTTTTGTGTAATATGATTTCTTTTTATTAACTGGTCCTAAGTGTACTCGTACTTGGTTGCTGTTTGCTGTTAATATTTACTTTTGATACACATGCCTACTTAATACATTTATATTGGGGAATTGCAAATGAATAGTAAAGGCTTTTTACCATATTCATATATAAAAAAAACAAATTACCTTCAGCGAATTCTTGTATTCTCTTTGGAGAAGTTGGTAATTTTATATCGTGCATTTAATGCAATCACTCTACAATGAAGTAATATTGAATATTTTAGCTTCCAAATACTAAATAGTATTTTTTATGAATAAATTTTATTAGGAAATATTTAATGTATTTATTACATTTTTATAGGGTTTCTTGAAACTAGTGCTATGAAATTTAAAATTGAATTTAAAAAGCCATACAGAGCAGTGGCTTGTTAATAATTAAATTTAGGGACTTATTTTTAGATATATTTATATTTCAAGTTTAACATTTGATATTTCTTAGGCTGAAATTTTTCCGACTTGTCGTCATATTTTCCAAATATTAACCATATTTTGTTTTTATGATAAAAAGTTATATAGTAGAAGATCTACGGCCTTTTTAAGCCTCTTGAGAAATATAAGAAACAGAAGCATTTTCGTGGAGGGTCGATAAAATAAATGTTACAAAAAAATGATAAATGACAAAAACATTTTACTAAATAATTTTCTTTCGGTCTCGCCTACCCCTGTCTTTGAAATAACAAAAATAGATACGTACGAGTGTACCTTTTTATTTTTATAACAGGTTGATAAATGGATGTAAGAATAAAGATAAAAATCAAATAATAGCAGTTTGTCATTGTTTGTTCTTACAAGCATGTATATGTTTTTTAATTTTTTTATTGCGTGTTTCAATTTATAAAAAAAACGGACGACCATGAAAATCGTTTTTTTTAATAACTTTTAAAATACTTGGCGTAATTTAATATTTTTTTAATATGATGGTTACTAGATAGGTCTTTTTAAAATGAACCCATTAAATCATTTTGGGCTTATTTAGTTTGCCAGGGACGGACTAGCTCTCACACAATAATATCAATTTTTTAACACCCTGTATGATAAAGGCTCAACAATATTATTTTTGGATAGCTTTAACCTTAAACTAAAAAAAATATTCTTGATTGACATCGATTAAATCAACTGTTTACGGGAAATAAAATATTATGTTTGGTAATTTTTACACGGTGTTTTCTAATTGTACGCCAATATTTAAGGAGGTAATTTTTGGCTCCATTTTAAGAAGAAAATTTTATATGAACGTATGTAAGGTTTTACCTTTTGAAATACAGGGTGGTAAAATTTTTAAAAATAAATCATTTTTACAGCATAGATGTATGAAAAAACATTTTTTATTGTACTACATTTTCTTTATTTGCCAAAATAGGCAGGTCATATTCTGTACGAACGCCACTGGTGGAAATAAAAAAAAGGTGTACACTTAAAAATGCTTTTTGATACATATTACATTTATGCCAAATGTCATTAAAATATCCAAAGTGGTATTACAGATATTAATAATAAATGATTTATTTTTGAAAATTTTACCACCCTGTTTATATAAAGTTTTTTTCTTAAAATGGACCCAAAAATTGCTTCCCTGTATATTGACGTACAATTAGAAAACACCCTGTATAATATAAAAAAATTTACCAACCATAATATTTTATTTCTCGTAAACAGTTTATTTTATCGATGTCAATCAAGAACACATTTTTTTAGTTTAAGGTAAAACTATCCAAAAATAATATCTTTGAGCCTTTATCATACAGGGTGTTTAAAAATTGCTATTATTGTGTCAGAACTAGTCCATCCCTGGCAAACTAAATAAGCCAAATATGATTTAATGGATTTATTTTAAGAAGACTTATCTAGTTACCATCATATTAAAAATATATTAAATTACGCCTACCATTTTAAAAGTTCTTTAAACGAAAACTGTCTGTTATGTACCTGTATCTCTGTAGGGAAGGGTCATAGGACAAAGTTTATGGGAACTTGTCATAATATTTTCAGGTTTTTTATTAGTTTCCGAGAGAGGGCAATCTCTCGGAAACCATATTCTGGGAGACTATCATACTAAAACACTTATGTTAAATAAAGGCCAGGTTCCTATCAAAAAAACTCGTAAAGTACTGAGATTTAAAATAAGAAGTGAATGAAAAAAATTCTGCCTGCATTTTAAATTCTAAGACAAATAATTATGACCTCATAAACTCAGATTCAGTAAGATTGCAAGTTTCTAAAATACCCAGTAAATATACGATATTACCGCCCCTGTTTAAGGGCGTTCCCAGTAAAAATGTGCAGTTTTAAAATGTTTCCTTTGCTTGCGTTCTAGAAACCTACCAACATACCAAATTTCAAGTTTTTACTTTCTCGGAAAGTGCCTCATTATTTTTTATGGGTCAGTAAGTCAGTCAATGAGTCTTCTTCTTCTTCTTCTTCTTCTTGAGAGCCCTCTTGATTCACTACCGGAGGCTGCATAGCCTCTTGGGTTTTTTGTGCCTAATCTCCCATTATCTTTTAAACCAATCCTCCCATTAGTCTTGTTCCTTCTGCAAGTTTGTATAACCCCTATACTGGTTGGTTGATATATTCCTGTGGGCTCATTTCCGGTTGCCCAAATAATGCCTGTCTTTTGTGATTCAATGCTTCACATTCGCATAGGATATAGTAGGCTGTTTCTTCCCCCTTGTCGCACATTCTGCAACTTGGGTTCCCATTGTATGAGCCTATCTTGTGTAGGTGTTCTCTTAGGTTATTATGCCCTGTTAGTAACCCTACTGTTATGAGAAGTCTTTTCCTAATGTCTAAGTAGTTCTTCCTTCGTTCTTTTGAATGGGCCCCTTATAAAGTTTTTTCCATGTCTAATTCTACTGGGATTTCCCCAGTATTCCCGTGTTTGTTTCGGATCCATTCCCTGATTTGCCCTCGTGCTGTGGTTTTGGTCACTCCAAGGGCAGGTTCTGGTCCAAAGTATGGTGTGTATGATCTCTGTCTTGCAAGCTTATCCGCTTTTTCGTTGCCTTCTATTCCCGAATATCCTGGTACCCACAAGAGAGTTACTCTGTTGCGTTTTCCCAAGACTTCCGGTTCTTTTTGGCATTTCCATGTCAGCCTGGGCGTTACCTTGGGGTTTACTAGTACCCCCAGTGACGTTTGGCTGTCTGTTATTATGCAGATCCGCTTGTTTTTATAAGCTCTCCTGTTATTTTCTTTTGCACAATGCAGTAAAGCATATATTTCCGTTTGAAATTCAGAACAGTGTGTGTCTAGTGGAATAGAGAATTGTGAATTCCTCATTTCACTGTGCACACCCGCAGTCAATGAGTCAGTCAGTCGGTAATAAAATGGGCAATTTTAAAAATCAAATATTTCAGAAACCACTTAACATAAATTTTTCGATTTTTTCAGAGGTAATTAGAATACTTACGTTAATTATTACGTACCAAATTTCATACCTTTTTGTAATACAATAACGAAGTTATGAGATTAAGAAGGATAAAACCTTTCGTGTGATATACATACATTCGTGCGTCAGGTTGAAACTTGACTTGGCTCACTACCGTGCGCCTAGATTGTTCTGCATTTTGAGATCTTGTGTCGCTGTCTTTTTTTTTTTTGGATTTGTTGTGTTTGTAGGTTTTTAAAAAGGAATATAAAATATGAAAAGCCCAAATTATTAACAATTTAGTGAATTTTTAGTATTTGAAAAATACCTAATTACTATTTTTACCATAAATAAGTTCTGCTTGTTATTTAAAAATAGTGTACACTACTTAACACTTTATTACGTAGACGTTTTTATGAAAGGTGTATTTTAGAACTAGGTTTGTAAAAAAGTGTAAAATAATGTACATCATTTTTGAATAACAGAGAGACTCATACTATACTTTGTATCGAAAAAACAATAAGGCAATCTAAAAAATTTTTGGCCATTTTTTTGTATTCGAAGGTACCGATTTCGCGGTAAATGGTCCAACAGCAGTACGCTAGCATGTGTAAGTTCCATTTTCCACCATATCGCTTCTCCATTTGAGAATTTGCTACTGAAATCGTTTGTATGAAACTGCACCAAATTGTCAAAAAAAAATTCTAAATGGAAATAAAAAAGTATCTTATAAGATGGGATAAGTTATTCGACTAAGTATGTGTAGTTCTCCGATTTTTTGTTATGTAGAGAGTTTCCACATACACTTTAAAAGGCAGTTTATGTCCTGTTTTCTTTTGCCGAAAGTGTAGTTTCTTCACACTTGCGCTCATCATCAAATCATTAAAATTAAGTTTATTTAATGTCTCTAAAATCTTAGAGAGGCTATTATATGGAAATGTCAAAACTTTAGGTACGCATCCAGGGTCCAAAAATAAACATAAAAGTCTGTACAAATATGAGTCCGCAAGGCCTTCGTTTCCGAAATACAGGGTGTTAAAGTTTTTTTTTTGAAAAAAATTTTGAAAATTATAAAACCTAAGTTATGTTTTGCTGAACATAATTAAAAAAAATAATTTTATTAAAAATAAAAATACATATTGTTTAAGTATACATTTTGTTTTTTTTTTAATTATGGTATAATAAAATCAGATGCGTCGTATTTTTTTAAAATCCAAATATCTCGAAAACGGTTGCTTATATCAACCCTTAACAGGTATACCTTTTTGACGTAAAAATGACAAAACAATTATTTAATTCACTTAAAAATGTAATACAGGACCGTATCAAAAAGTTGTGATTGTTTAAAATAGTTAAAAGACGTGTAGGTGGCACCCCCTACAAGTAAGAGCCGTACTAAGATTAGATTCGAATCCGTCATACCAAAAGACCCCGGTACCAATTTTTACTCCAATATTTACATTATCATAGATTTCATTAAAAAATTGAAAAATTAACTAAAAACTTCTGTATTTCGGAAACGAAGGCCTTGCGGACCCATATTTGTATAGACTTTTATGTTTGTTTTTGGACCCTGACTACGTACCTGAACTATTGACATTTCCTCATGACTCACCCTGTATATATATAATAAACATTTAAAAACTCGGCACCCATGGTTTCTAGTACTTAAGCTCCATACAAAATTTTATAGGCTGTTATAATTTAAGTAAAATAGCATTTTTATAATATATAGTTTGTTTTATTCAAACTTTATTTTATTTTCTCTGTATTACAAAAGGGGTAATATCATTTGAAATTTAAAATTATGGGGACTCACCCCCTGATAAAGGAAATTGGTTAAGGTTTTTCCTACCTATATAAGTTTTAAAACTGACCCCCAGTATATAAAGGTATTAGGAAGAAAAATTTTGGTTATGAACTCCTCAAAAATGTAAAAAACATTCTATTTTTAGCCTTTTCTATCCAATTTAATAATTTTGGATATAAATTATAATTTTGATGCCGTTTTTTATTTAAGTTTTAATTGATTAAGGAATGAATATCCAAATCTTACAATAATAAAAGTAATTAATAAAAATGCATTTTAATTTAGACTATTTAACACTGTTTCAAAATCCCAATAAAAATAACTTTCTTTATTCAGAGGTAAGTAATTTTTTAATTTATTTTAATCTGCTTTAATTTGGCCAACGAAGCAGCTATTTCTTGGTTAGTAATCACTGTAATCAGATAACCCAAGTTTATTATTTTATGTTATAGTCTGCTCGAACGATATCTTTTATTGATTGCTCGTGACAAGACCATGTATTTATTCAGATAAAAGATGTTATAGGGTAAGTTTATTTAGTTAAAGGCGTGCAAGGGTTTGCTTGCGTATGGTATTGATTAAGAAACCGTTACACAATTTATTATTTGACATAAGTTGACTTTCTTACTATACAAGGGGTACTTGGCAAAATATAAAAAAAAATAATTTAAATATTTATTGGATATGATAGTAAAAATATAACATAATAAATACTAACTACTGGAATTATAAGGTCTTTATTTTACACTTTTTGTTTTCGCTTGATTGTATACTTGTTTTTCCACATTAAAATAAAATTTTACTGAAATGTCTTTAATACATACCACTTAAGCTAGCAGAAACACACCTAAATTATGGATCCTTTGAAAGCCAATATTTTAAGATATTTTTTTGGCTGGTTTATAACCTAATTTTATTATTTTTTTGCTTCTATTTCTTTCAGAAAAATTCGTGGTTCTGTTAGCTTAATCCTAAGCTAGCGGATTCACTTCGAGATCTTGGTAAACAGATTTTTTGTCTTTTTGTCTAACTACGCCATATTTTTGGGATCCTTTTAGGCTCCCAATTGGCATACCTTTTATTGAGATTAAAAATTTTAGAACCTAATAAACATATTTAAAATTAAAAGCAAATCTTATACCCCTAGATTGTGCAATATTTTAATATTAAAAAAATTTTTTTTTATAAGTAATGACAGTTTTAAAAACTTTTTTTTTAATTTTAAGTCAATAAAAAACAAAAGCTAATTAATTAAAATATATTCTCTAAATTCAGACTATGGACACTATTTTAATAATTAAAAAAAAACTAAACTTTATTTAAAGGTTAGTAATTCTATTATTATTTTTTCAGATACTTTAATTTAGCTTTTAAAGCAGCTATTCTTAAGTCAATCATCAAATAACCCAAGTTTAATATTTTGTGCTACATAGTCTGCTTAAACGATCTAATCGTATTCTATTAATTGTTCGTGACAAGAACATGTTTTTATTTAGATAAAAGATGTTATGGGGTAGGTTTATTCAGTAAAACGAGTGTAGGGTTCGATTGTAAATCGCACCAGCGTATCCTGGATTTAGGTTTGAGGGCGGGCTGAACATGATTTATTCTTTAAACTAAGTTGACTCTCTTGACTTTCTTACAATACAAGGAGATTCACGTAGGACTATATATTTAAAAATTATTTTATATTTAATTAATGTTATAAAAATATGCTATAATTTTCATCGAATTAGAAGTGTAAAGTTTTAATCGGAAACCATTGTTATCTCGAAACATAAGAGATACGAAAAAGCTTAATTTGCAAATTGCACAATTGGGATATCAAGATGTTTAAAAATTAAGTTTCTACATTTTAGAAATATACAAAAAAAACAATTAAATATTTTATTTTTTAATTTATTTAAACAGATTTTTATTATTTACACTTTTTTATTGCCATTTTTTGCTACAAATTTCATTATTTATTTTTGAACCGACGTTTAAATTTTTGAGCACTAATTATTTTTTAAATACGGACCAATGTTTTATTTTGATTTCAAAAGGGCTCGTCTTATTAAACAGACTGTATACACTTTTTATTTAAACATTTTGACGTAAAAATTACATGTTTTCAAAAAATTGCGACTTTTTAACAGAACATTATAAAAATTTCCCTAAAAATCCAAAAGTATTAACGCTTTTTAAAAGATTCACAAATTTGAGCTTCAACTAATTATTCAAAAAAACTGCCTATTGCATATTGTTATTTATTGTTTTAATTTTTTTTTTTTAATCTTATAGTGAAAAAATATGTTTTTCAATATGGAGAAGCGATATGTAAGTATTTAACATTTAAATAGAAACTTAGAATTTCTAGTGAACAATATCTACAAACAAGATATCCAAAAGTGCATCCGCATGAAAATTTGTTTACTAAACTGGATAAAAATGGAATTTGAAAGCTTTATAAAAAATAAATATGGCTCGAATTGATCCGGAGAAGAAAAAATATTTTGAATACGGTAAGATTTTAGATCAGTAATGGACTTAATTTCGCTATTGACGTTTTTCTATTTTAAGGTTAATAATACTTCTCGCAGCTCAACTAGGTATTTTGAAAATGAGCTGCGAACACCTAGAATGCGAATATGGCGAACATTAAATTCAAATAATTATTGACCTTTTAAAAGCCACCTAATCCAAACACTTAGACCTGGTGATGAAATCAGGAGGCTGAATTGTTTGGCTTCAGAATAAATTAAAGAAGACAACGATTTTCTGTCAAAAGTGAGTGTGTAATTTCTCAACTCACGATTTATTTAATCGGCATAATGAACATTATTGGTCGATAGAAAATCCCCGAAAACATTAAGAAGTCAGACCACAGGAGCAAACTTTTTTTATTGTGTGGGTCGCCATGTGGAATAATAAAGGTATCGACCCTATAATATACCAGGGTAGCTTAACGTCCGAGAGATATAGAGAATTAATATTAAATAATATTCTTAAGCAGTTTGAAGACGAGACACTAAATATTGTATGGCAGTTATGGTGGCAACAGGACGGCGCCCTTCCTTACAATGGACCGGAAATAACAAACAGTTTAACTATGCTGTTTTCAAATAAATGGATTGGAAACCAGGGTCCTGTACGATGGCCTGCCAGAAGTCCAGACTTAAGTCCACTGGACTACTTTTTATGGGGATATTTACAAAATCGTTTGTATCGTGAGATGCCAAAATGACGTATTTGAACTGAGACAAAATTTAATTCGAGAAATTAGAGCTATTCCTGCTAGGTTCATTCAACGATCTATACTAAAATTAATGCAAAATGCATTTAAGCGGAGTGTTTTTAATTATAATATCTTTTATGACTTTAAGTTAAGTTTGTTTATCTCTGTGTTATTGTTTTACGCTATTGGAGATTTCTTAATCATTTAATAACATAACAAATGTCTGTTAGTTAATTTTGTTGTTGCTTTAGGGCAATATAAAAATTTTAAGTTATTTTGGATTGTTTGATTTGGTTCAAATTTTTTTTTGTATGGAGACAAATTTATGCTTGATGATGTAATTTTACGTTGAAACGTTTAATAACATAAGAAGTGTGATGATTTTGTTTGTTTTAAGAATGACGAAATAAAACATGCAGGTCCGTATTTAAAAAAATGAAGGTGCTGATGGGTCCAAAAAATTAAAACGTCGAGTTTAAAAACTAATAATGCCATTTTGTAGAATAGAAATAGTGGCAATACAAAAGTGTAATTTATTTTATAAAATCTGTTCGAATAAAGTCAGAAATAAAAAAAAAATAAATTTCGTTTTTTTTTGTATATTTTCGAAAGTAGTCGAAATTTTCTTAATTTTTAAACATCATTTGATTGAGCACCAAATTGCGCAACTTTGCCACAAATAAACTTTTTCGTATCTCTTATAATTTCCGTGATCCCAATGGTCACCCTCGAATTTCGGACACCCTGTTATTCTAAATTAAAATGGAATTTTTTTAACTAAAAAATATAGTTTTGGGTAAACATGTTAAAAAATATTATTTAAAATGCGATTAAATTATTTTGTATATTATATACGAAAAATCAAAAGAGAATTTAAATGTTTAACATTTTTGTTTTTATTTAGCATCGTTAATTGCTTTTTACCAAGTTACGCCAGTTAACGCGCAAGCCTGGCTAGTTAGGGTAAATTTATAAAGGAAATAACATAAAAATAAAAATAACATAAAAATTAAATATTGGTTATTCCTATAATGCGTTTATACAAACAAATAATATAAATAAAAATAAGGAGAGACCTTGCGCATGCGCTATTAAAACATGTGATGGACTGACAAGGTGTTGTTTATTTGTATTTATTTTCAATTTTTTGTTTTTTTGTCATAATTTGATTGCTTTAAACCTTTTAAATAAGGTGCCTAATCAAAAATTGGGAAGTTACAAAACAAAATAAGAATAAACTGCTTTTAGGTAACCAACCTGAATAACAACAATGTTAATATTTACACCTAAATGACAGGGTCATATTAAATACCAAACGATATTTTGTGTAAAATTATGTAGTTGCCTATACTAAAATCGTTTATTAATAGAAAATAACGCAATAATAAATGCTAATAATAGGTGATTTTATATACATTAATAATACTCATAAATAAACGATCACCAAAAAATTTTATTATATATGAATATGGATGTCGTAAACAGCCACACCTACTTATTAAATAAACATAAGCCCTAATCTATTAATTTTTTATTTAAGACACCTAAATAAAAAAATTATTTCATATCCATGGGTACTTAGTTTTTAAACAAATGCAATGCGTTTTTTGTCGGGTGTTTTTTCAAACCAAAATGAATGGACGTTTGGTTCTTACAAATAGTAAAAATTGAGATAGCGGATGTCCCTCTTTCCTATTACTTTAATTGAAATGGATTTAGCGCCCATTTTAAGTATTAAATATTTTTTAAAGTAAGAAATAAACTATAGTTTTAAACGAAATTGCTTTTTTATTTTGTTGTATTTATAAAATTGTCTTTTGAAAGGATAGATAAAAAAATTAGATTTAACAAAAGCTTTTTTTATAGCAAAAGGGTGTTTGTGTATTTAAATCTCAGTGCTAAGTATCAACCACTTTAGTGATACCGCATATAGGCTATTGGGAAGTTACAAAACAATAAGAATTCTTAGGTGCGGAGATTTTCAGTGCGATAAAGGGAGATGTCAATTAAATAGGCAAAGGCTTGAGCGAAATAAAGACAGATAAAAAAACGTGTAGCGGCTGATTCCCTTTTCTACTCACCCAAGAAGAAGAGAAAAATACTTCGCCGGACTACGACAACACACACACACACACACTCAGTGATGCCAGATCATACGAGTATTCGTAAGATTATACGATTTTGGTTTTGATTTCACGATCTTACGAATAAAGTAGCAATTCTGACAATTTTTAAATAAATCATTTTAAAATAAAATATTGCATTTAAATTATTAATTTACTTCGTCCCTGTAGTAAATGATAACAATGACATATCAAAAGAAACGACCGGGGAATGCCCGTCGCCTAAAAGCGGTTATTGAGCAGAACGACATGAGATTCCTCGTTGATTGCAGGTAAAGGTGGCTTACAAATTATTTGTTTGCATTTTCACTTAGTCCTGTCTCGTATCGTAAATTTTCCATAAGTCAAAACCATCGAAAGTATTTTATTTAGAAAAAGTTTAATTGGCGACAAAAATTGTTATGATTTTTTTATCAATAGCAACATGATATGAAAGTAAGGTAGTAGTAACATATTATATAGCGATAAAAAGGCTAATATTGACTCAAACGTTCTAAGGACTGAGCATAATGTAGTAGTGCCAATTGCCTAGATTACGCTAGGCCAACATTTTAAAATTTATGTTACCTACTCGTTTATTTAGTGTTTTAATATTTGAATTAGTGTAATGTTAAGTTACATTAAGTTTAATAAATGTATTAAACATTGTCATTGTGTTTTCCTTATTAACAATATTATTAAGAAATTTGTAATCTCCCACTCTCCTCACGATTTCTTACGATTTTTTGTCATTGTATTTCACGATTTCTGCTTTATCTCATCTGGCAACACTGCACACACTACTAGTATCAACCGGTCTCCTGACAGCAATGCAAGTGAATGCGACGGTCAATGTTGCCAACCAGTAAAAATAAAATTATTTATGTTGTCTTGTTTGATAAAATAACAAATACCTATTAATAATATAATCGAGTATCTTTAACCATTCCAAAATACTAATATTTTTTACAAAGTTATTTTTTTTGCCAAGCACATACGTTTTTTTTAAATGAAAATTTTTATAACATGTATGGTTTTTAAAACATTTCTAAAATTGCTAGTAAATATTTTACGAAATAACAACACTGTCGACAATATCCTAACGAATCGTAAACATCGTCGACCGTCGTTGTATTGGAAGTGGGATAGGAGAAATTGTTGTCGTTCTCTTTTTAATCTGGGGTCATAACATATGTATCCTACTCTATTACATTAAAATTGGCTCTCAAGCCCTTTCCTTGCCAATCCTGTATATCCGATTCAACCCAATAAAATTTATATAAAGAAAGTTTTACTATTAAAAGAAATAAATTAAACATATAAGTATAAAGTATTGTTTTTATAAAAATAATAATTTTTTTGTTTTCATGGCGTTCTAGGGTATCTAGGTCACAAAAAACATTTTTAAAAGACACTTTTATGTCTCATAATAAAAAGTGAATGCTAAAACTAAATTAAAACAATTTTTAAAAATCACATTAAAAAATCTAATATCCGAATGAACCAAATATATCGTAAAAGACTGAGTACAAAATATAAATCCTAACCGAATTTGTGCTTTACTGAAGTACACGATAGATTGTTTTTAAGGGCATAAATAAGAATATATTAAAAAACGCAACAACCGAATTAAATCGAATTTGGCATAATACTTGGATAAAACAAGGTCTTAATTTACGTCATCATTGTGCGTTAAAATGTTTTTTTTTAAGAAGCAAAATTAAAAATATTTCTAGAATAAAGAAATATGGGAGTATTATACTATTAAAAGGGTTTTTTGTCATACAATTTTCAATTTCATGCAACACAATAAAAACTATAACTGAAATGGTTTTTTTAATACTTTATCTATTTTTTCATTGTGTACATGACCTAATCGACTCATTTTGACTAATTTTGACGTTTCTAATTGACAATACAAACAAACAGGTTCAATTGTTCTGTGTTTGTAAGTTAATGGAAATACCACGTTGTCTAGGCAACGTAAAATTTTCAACATAAAAAAACAAAAGATTTACTAAAAGGGTTATAGTACTTTACTTTGCTCATCGAATGCGTGTTATAGAACGATATATTTTAAGATGTTGGATACATCAACTAGTTCCCTAAAGGATCGTTTATATAAAATCACAATAAAGCAATTGCAATTTTAAAATTTTTAAAAAAAAAAAAATTTTGGTCGAAATAAACGACCGTACCTATTGCTTGAGCGTTCAAAAAAAAAACTATTTAGAAAAAACGTATTGAATTTTTTAAAATTATTATATAAAATTTTTTTATAATAAAATATTAATTTATTTATTTTTATTATATATATTTAAAATTTTGTGTTCCTATATTATTTAAATTCAGAAACCATTTGGAGAGGGCAAACAAGTATGTTTATTGTTTAAACAATGTTCATGATATTCTTTAAAAGAATTAGGTTTTGTCCCTATTTTTTAGAAAATTTGTTTATATAGTAATTTTATTATAAAAAAAATATTAAAATAAAGTGCGAGGGTATAATTTTGTAATTATATTATAAAAAAAAATAATATGTATGATATTCTTGTACAATGCTAAACGAATATTAATGATATAACTAATTTTTCCTACATTATTGATGGTGGTATGTTACTTCATAGAATAAAACGGGATAAAAATTAAAAATTATCTGTATGTTTTAACAATACATAAAATATTTGCGTAATAACTATAGCGTAAATGTTAAAGTTGTATTTGATGAGTATTATAATGATGAAACTAAAGAGTCGGAGAGAAATGGTAGGTATGAAAGTACTAATTTAATTGAATATTTATTTGAAAAGGACATGCAATTAAATACAACTAAAGAGACATTTTTAGGAAGCAGCAAAAATAAAAATTGATTTATTAATCCTTCTCTGCAACAAACTGGCTAAAAATAATATTCAATAAATTCAAGCTGAAAGTGATGCTGATCGTTTAATTGTACAATGTGCTGTAAATTGTACCTTTCTTTATGTAATTGTTGTAGCAGAAAATATTGATATGTAAGTATTATTGATGGCTTTAGCTACCAATGATAAATAAATTATTTTTTTAAACCACTAAAAAATAATGCCTTATAACAAGTTCATTCAACAAAAACTATGTTAAGTAAATATGGAAATAATAAAAATGTGTTGCCTCTGCCTTTTATAATTAAGGTAAAAATAGTTTTATTAATTTTTTATTTTAATGATTTATAAATTATGTGCAGCAGCTGAAACTTTTATGGTTGAAAATGAAAGTAAAGAAGTACTTTTCATAAAGGTATAAGTTGTATCCTCACAATGTATGGTACTAAAAGTTCCAAAAACCTTTAATGAACTTCGATACAAACGTTTCATAGCCTTAGCTTCACAAGATAAAAGTGTACAACTTCATTCATCTCCGACAAAGGATGCAGCAAAACAACATATAAACAAAGTCTACTTACTAGTCCAGCTATGGAAAATCAATTCTCTAATCCCTTCTAAAAAATAGGGTTGGCAAATAGACGATTATTTAAAACCGGTAAAAATGACGCAACCAGCAGCACCTGAAAACCTCTCAAAAATAATATTTTGCTCCAGCAAAACAGATTGCTCACAGCATGTGGTTGCAGAAAAGGTGGCCTTTATTGCTCACCGGCTTGCATTGTTTGCGGTGAAAGTGACTGCGATAACCACCTACCACTTGAAGAAGATGAAATCTCCGATATGCAAAATATAAATGAAAATTAAATTTCCTATTTTTTGTCCATGTGAGTAAAACAAAAAATTTTTAACATGTAATAAAATATTTTAAAAATTTCGATAAATACCTCTTTATAAAATTTTATTTATTTAAATTTTATTATATTTTCTTAAATATCCCATAAAAATAATATGTGTCTCAAAGTCAGTTATTTAAATTCTAAATAAATATACATTTTTTTATGTATGTTTATTTTATGTAACTATTATATAAAAAATCTTATAAGAATTTATTACAGTCCAAAGGTTGAAGTAAAATTTCCGCTCTCAGATATCCCACGATATCTTGGAAACTATGAAAATTACGAGAAATTATTAGTAAACTATTTTTGTTGAAAATTTAGTTATATACAAAAAAGATTCCGTATAAAAAATGACAAAAATTAATATCTAAAAAGTTACAACGATTTAAAAAAAAATCCACCTAAATATCATAAATATTGTTTTAACAATATAAATATTTGTATAGTTGTATGTTTGTATGTAACAAATGGTATTATTTATATATATATATATATATATATATATATATATATATATATATATATATATATATATATATATATATATATATATATATATATATATATATATATATATATATATATTTAATCATGATCGGAACTGTTCTTCAGATCTTCCAACTATATTGCTTTATTGACGCTACTAATATGGTTTTAAGAGATAAATACAATTTTGTTGTGTAAAATAAATATTAAAAGATTGTGAAGCTGGTTCCAAAAAAAATAAGACATCTCTAAATTAAGTAGCATTTTTGTGTCCACTTCTACGGATGAATGGTCGTATAGGAGTACCATCGACCACCGATTCAGGTATGCATATTAACAGAGAGTTGAATATTTATGTACAGATGGTCTATTAATAAAAAAAAAACACTTTTATACAAAAGTATTTCAATAAATATTGAATAATCTACATGTTTCTTAATATTTTCTCCGTTTCATTTAAATTTTAAATTTATATATTAATCAAATTAGTTTGTTATTTACATTTAAGTTTTTAGCGGAAACAATTTTTAATTCTTACTTCTTCCTAAGTATGCTTACCCATGAAAATTTTGATACTGGGCACCTACGTTAACAGCATATAAATGCAAACTTAATCTTATAAAGGTAATTACTAGAAGTTGGATTTTCGGTAACGTTTTGCAAGCTGCTCTGGCTAGTGGTCACATAAAATGTGTTCAAGTTTTACAACTTTCGTTTTTCATTAACAAAGTTTACTTTATAGGTGGTTTCGGTATTTTAAGGTGTTAACATTTTGGTCTGTAGCCTGCTAATAATTTGCGAATAATATCTCGACGACATGTAGATTTTTCTTCTTAAATATAAATTAGAGTATTTTGGGTCATAGGGCAGGATTCTTTTAACTCTTATTTGCTTACTTTACATTGTCTTTCTATGATTTCCTTCAATAACATTAAAACAATAAATTTTACAGTTATAACCAAAGTTCTTCTTCTTCTTCCCTGGGAGCCGTCTAGATTTACTACCCAAGGCAGCGCAGCCTTTTGGGCTTTTCGTTGTACAAGTCTGTATAACCGGAGACTGGTTGGTTGATATATTTTTGTGGCTCAATTTCGGTTGCCCAAATGCCTGTCTTGACAATTTAACGCCTGACATTCGCACGAGATAAAATAGGCTTTTCCCTTGTCGCACATTTTGCAACTTGGGTTCCCATTGTATAAGCCTATCTTTTGTAGGTGTCCTCTTAAGTGATCGTGCCCTGTTAGCAGACCTATTGTTATGCGAAGTCTTTTCCTACTTTGTCTGAGTGGTTCTTTCTTCGTTCTTTTGCATGGACCCCTTATAAAGCCTTTCCCAACTCCTTTTCTACTAAGGCTTCCCCTAGTATTCCTCGTGTTTGTTTCGGATCCATTTCCTGGTTTGCCCTCGCGCTGTGGTTTAGATAACTCCAAGGGCAGGTTTGGGTCCAAAGTATGGTCTGGATGATCCCTATCTCGCTAGCTCATCCGTTTTTTCGTTGCCTTCTATTACCGAATGTTCTAGTAGGAGGATTACCCAGTTGCGTTCTTCCAGGACTTTCACTTCTTTTTGGCATTCCTATGTCAGTTTGGACGTTACCCTGGGGTTTACTAGTGCCCCTGGTGACGCCAGGCTGTCTGTTGTTATACAGCACCGCTTGTTTTTATAGGCCCTCCTGTTATTTTATTTTGCATGGGGTAGTAAAGTAATATATTTTCGTTTGAAATACAGAACTGTGTGTTTCTAGTGAAATGGAGAATTGGGAATTGCTCATTTTACTCTACAAGCCCACTCCAGTTCCCTGCTTGGTTTTGGAACCATCTGTACACCAGTTGATGTTTCCAACCATGCCGGGGAGATCGGGTTGCTGCCACTTACTTTGATCTGGAATTTTTACCTTGAAGTTTTTGTTAAATGAGTATTGGGGAATTATCTGGTCTGTTCTTACGTCCAGGATGGTGTCGCCAACCTGATTTTTTATGTCTTTATGTCCCAAACCAGGGTAGACACAAGTTGGTTTTTATTGCAGCCTAAAGTAGCCCTTGACTCTCCCATCACTATGAGGTTAAGTGGTAGAAGGTCCAAGAGACACTCCATGGCTGCTGTTGGGGTTGTTTTGATTGCCCCTATTTTAGCTAAGCAAGCAAGTCTCTGTACCTTGGCCTGTTCTCTTTATGGCCAAGGTTATAAAAAGAACAAAATTTACACCAAATCGTAGTAATCGGTAAAGTCGTAATTTCTTTAAAAAGTTTAAAATATAGGATCCACGTTCGAGAAAGGCAAAAAAACCAGGCACACTGAAAAATAATATTTTTAAATCAATAGGTTTTAATGCTTAAAAAGAAAAATATGAAATGAATACTTTTAAAAGGCTTCTTAAACCTAATTTTTTATTTGTTGTTATCTGTTTATATTTATTTCCCCTTATTTTAATTAATTGTATTAATTTTAGTGGTTTTTCTTTATTCGACATTTTACGTAATCGTATGTTATACTAGTAAGATTTTCCAAGATTTTGGCAAACCCGTTACACCGCTACAGCGTTATGCGTTATGACCAATCGTGCATGTGCGGATTTGTGAGAGTAACTAGCAATGACATACATACTTAGGGGTGATTTAGGCATGCTGCGTGGTAGGCGCTCAAGCAATTGGATTTAATTGATATGCTTCTACAGCTGTAGCATAGTGTACATTAAAAACATATCTCTATTTACACCATTGCGTTCTTGATATTGCACTCAATGCTACCCGCGTATATGTCAAGGCGAAGCCTTTAGAAGCACTGAAAACTATGGTTTTTAAATTTTACGAAATCAGAAAACTATTAAAAAAAGAAACTCTTTATCGTGACTTAAGATTGTCAAAGAAGTTAAATATTTCAATATATTTAACCATTTCCGTAACACCCTGTATTTCAATTTAAACTTTTTAAAAAGTTACCTTTCGCCTTTACCCCAAATACAGTAACCTACCTATAATGTCTCGTGAATAAACCTTTAATCTAATTATTACATAAAATGTTAAACTCACTTCTGCTCAGGTAGTTTTAAGGTTTTCCTTAGATGTATTTAAATCATTAAAGTGGATTATTATACGCTGAAAATTTTCCGTATTTTAGACCAAAGTTGTGTTAATAATTTACTTAAAACTTTTAATAAAATAACAAAACTTCTGGTAAAATGATTACAAAATAACAGTATTTTAATTTTTGGTAAGTTTATTTTGTTTTTTAAGAATATTATTTTTAATAAATACAAAAACTTTTTTTAATAATATTAATGCAAGAGCAGATTAGTTCTTTAGAATGAATAAAAAAGTTTATTTTTTAAATATAATATTAAACAAATATCTTTAACCGAGGTAATAAATTAGAAAAAATAATTTTCAAACTTTTCCACAATTAATATTTTTTAATAATATTAAAATTTTGAACTTCCATTGTTTCTATTTGTTAACACAACGTTCTGGTTAGTGATGTATTTCAAACCGTTTTCAAGTGATGCCCAGCTATCACTTGAAAACGGTTTTAGATATATCACTAACCGAAACGTTGTGTATCAATTACCAAATAAAGACAATGGAAGCTCAAGATTTTAATATTATTGAAACCATAACATTGATAACACTTTTAAAGAAACGTTTTAAGTTTTATTTACAAACTCGACATGTTTCGCAACACTGTTACTTTTTCAACTGAGTTGTAACTGATTTTACTGTTAAATAAAGACAAAACTAACCATTAACATAGTAATTGTAATAGTAAGGTAACCAGGTGGATATTTCAATGGGAAAAACCTTATTATTATATTTACCCCTTACCAAAACAAATTCAACAAAGGAGAAGAAAATTTAGGTCTAATTGATCGTTTAAAAGAATATTAGAATTTTTAGGCTTGTTTATTTTCATGGATTCTAGCAAATTTAGTTTTAGGCTTTTGTTTTCATTATGTAGAATATCATAGTTAAAATTAAATAAGTGTTGTTCTTCTATTAAATGGTTGAAAATTAGATTTTTTTCCTTTTTACCCAAACTAGATAAATGTTCGTTAACCCGTTTATAGAAATTCCTACCCGTTTGTCCTATGTAAATTTTAGGACAGTCATTACACTTTTATTTATAAACACCTGATTTCTTTGCTTTATTTGTTTTGGTTTTATTGTTTTTAATATACTCTCCTTAATTATTAATATATTTAAAGGCAACATTAATATTTAGGTTTTTTAAAACGATGACTCTTTAGGATACTCTATATTAATAGTAGACCTTAAAAGTCTAAAAAAAGTCACCCTAAAATGATCCAATTTAGTATATAAATACTTTTTTAATGTTAAAACTCTTTTTTTTTATTTATATTTACTTTACAATTCAGGTTATTAATAAGAGAGATTAATGATCGAGGCCATATAACGCGCGAGCCTAGCGAGCCTGTTATGAGTTGAAATTATTAATCGTCAAGTAATACTTGAGTTAGTATCAATATTTTTTCGGCGATCATTGTGTAGTTAAATTATCAAAATCATAATTTTTTTCTTGATTTTTTTATCGGGATGTTTCAATTTTAAACAAACAACTTGACAGGTGTTTTATTAACTGTTATTCAAGTGACAACGGTATAAATAGACTCAATGTTTTATTTTGTGTATTTTTAGTTGCCTATTTATACTATAATCGTTTTTTATTAAAACATTATGCATTAATAAGGGCTAATTATAGTATACGGTAATAATACTCATAAATAAGCGATCGCCGAAAAAAAACATTTTCTTAAGTCCCTCTAGGATTCTACGGAAAGATATACAATATGGCCACATGACTTTTTTTTCATATATGAGGAAAGCCACAAATCTGTGCCTGTACAGTTCATAAAATGTCAATTTTATTTTATTTTGTACTTTGGAAGTGGCAATTAGAAAACTACACATAGGTTTATATGTTTCGTATTATTTAATAATTTATCGGCACCAGTACAAATATAAAGCAATTCTTATTGAATTAATTTACATAACAATATCTATTCGCAACAACAATTAGTGATGTATTATTAGCACGGAATTATATTATGGTAATATTAACGTTGATTACCTCATATATAATTTTCTATAACGTGTAATTAGGCGGTTATTAAATGCAATAAAAATTAATTTGTGTACATTTCGTACCTAAAAAATACAGGATTTAAAATCATATTGCAGGACTTTATGCGTGGTGCAAAACACTGAATCATCCACTTCAGAAATCTTTAAAATTTTTTGAGCTAAAAGATTTTTTAGGTTAGAGGATTGTGGTATTTTTAATAATTGTTACAGTTTATAATTGTTTGTACTTTTTATCTCGAAACAATTTATAAAGGTTTAGACTATAAATATTAGGAGACAGGAACAATTTATTAATATGGAACCTGGAGATTTAAATGCATTAAGGAATCTGACATCTGCAGGTAGCAGGTTCTACAGTGAAGACACTTTAGAAATTAAGAAATAACTGAATAAAGTAGGATGTTGTTCAAGATACCATTCCTTAGACATGGTAACAGTCATGATGTAAGTAAACAAGTGTGTGACTATGCCACCTTTTTGAACAGCCTGTCACGTTTCTGATCCAAATCCGCCATCTTAGGGCACGGTAATTTAAATGATATAAATTTATTTAACATGAATAAAAAGGGGTGTAACTAAATTAAGTTATATTTTATAAAAATTGGGCCGTATAAGAGGTTCAAGCCCAATAATCATTAAGTGTTTACATTTTTTTTATGAAACACTGGGGTTTATAATATACTAACAGACTCTTGCCGAAGCATATATGATAAAATTATACCAACTGGAATTACATAATCTTAGGATGATTAAAAGACTTTAGTGAAAGTTTGCTGTATTAAAATTGGGTTAACTTTATGTAAACAAAGAAAGCACAACATGGCGGATTTGGATCAGTGCAGTTAGAGTAGGAATTTTGGTCACGCTATCGCACACACCTTGTTTCTTTACATTATGGTTAAAGTATTCCCAGCAGGGTCTGACTTAGAATAAATAAAGAGTATACAGATTTGGCAGAAGTAAAAAAAATCTTTTAAGCTTAAGTTGCTGTTGCTACGGTTATAATTTCTCATTTATGGTCATGCTCAAAGGTAACGCTCACAAGATTATGTAAGTCTTTATCGTGCTTATAGATAAATGATGGGAAATGGCATATTTTTTTAAATAAGTTGGTGCCAGCAAGCCCAAGGGCACACTAGCATTACTTTATGGAAATATCCATCTACAAAAACTGATACAGGGTGTCCGGAAACAACATCAGGAAACTTAAGGTAGTGATTCTACATTGAAAAAAAATGCTGGTAAGGTATGATAGAAAATGTCGAAATCTCCACCATTACCAAGATACAGAGATATTAAATTATCATTTTTTGTTTAATTTTTTTGGCATATTTATTTTATTCTAGTTGATATTTGGTATAACAACAAACCCTTGATAATGTTTTAGGTTAGGTGCCCTCTAGTGGAATAAAAAATACCCAATTTGTTCTTAAAATTGTAAAGTCAACCAAACTTGTTTCTTACACAAAATATTTGTTGAGAACCCCTGGTGGAACTGAATATTAATGGCTTCTAAAAAGGATGGGATGACATCCCATACTTGTCGGGAAGCATAACAAAAAAACTCGGAGCTTTTGCAAAGGCACTGAGAATTGTGGAGGGATGGTGCAAACAAGGAAAACCTACTGTTAACCTGGCAAAACTGCGCTAATACCCTTCACTAGACGAAGGAAGCTGGATGATTTAAATTTTCCTCACTTCTTCGGTACCACACTCGGCTATGTCCAGGAGGTAAAGTATCTTGGATTAACTCTGGACTCTAAGCTAACCAAAACCACATATGCAGAATGTGATTAAAAGGGCAAAATGGCTCTAATGGCTACCAAAAGAGCTGGGAAAAATTGGGATTTCAGCCACGCATAGTGCACTGGTTGTACACTGCTGTGGTAAGACCCATTATAACCTACGGTTCAACTATCTGGTGGTTGGGAACAGAGAGTAAAGCAGAGCTGGAGTTTCCAAACTCCAGCGACTAGCATGTCTCTGTATAAGGGGAGCATTGAACACCCAACTGCAGCCATGGAAATCCACTAACCCCCCCTCTTGGTATAATTATTAAGGCGGAGGCGAGGATTGGGGCATACAGGCTGAAATGCAACGGCAACTGGTCTCGGGCCTGCCCAGGACAACAGAATAACGAGCAGTATCACAAACCCAATATTTGAGACGAGCAGTGATACAATGCCAAAACGGATAAAACAAAACAGACCATACAAAACCCAGCTTACCTGGGGCGGTAGTGAGCGATTCCTTCAGTCTCGAATTTGGTTTGGGATACCGATGGATCCAAGACTGACAATGGAGCCGGCGCAGGAATACATGGATGACCCTAGGTTTAATGCTTACGCTTCCTGGGGAAATATGCCACTGTTTTCCAGGCGGAAATATATGCCATTGAACTTTGTCTGCGAGAGAACTTGAGGAGGAGATATAAGGGCAGGGACATTACTTTTCCGATAGTCAAGGCATAAAAGTTTGGATCTCAACAAGTCAACCTTAAGGTTTGGTTTGGAACTGTTCGATGCCTTCTAAATCTGGCAACCACAACAAAGTTACACTTTCCTGGGTGCCAGGACACCGGGGATACAGGGCAATGAAAATGCAGACTCCCTGGCCAGGGAGGCTCCGCAGCAATGTTTGTGGGTTCTGAACCTGTTTTTGTCCAAAAGCCTGTTCGTGGCTACATGACTCGGTGGATTCAAACAAACATCAGTCATACTGGAACCAACATTTCAAGGCAAAATCACACTAAATCAATTTGACCACCATCGAAACTTGACAAGTGAACTACAAAACAAATAGGAATCAGATTAGAATAGGACAGGATTAAAAAACCGGACACTGCACCCTAAGAAAAATGCACACATGGGCATCTATGGGAAAGAACCCATTTGCAGACTATGTGACGAAGAGGAAGAGACAGCCTCTCACATCATATATGAGTGCCCTGCACTTACATACTGGAGAACAAATCAAACCCTCATGGTGGACACTAACCACCAGGAGGCTGAGACCAGAAAAGAACAGAAAAAGGGCTACTACACCCGTCTAAGGTGTCAAACCTTTAACTGAAACAAAGAGATACAAAAAGGGAAGGCAGTGTCGAGGCGGAAAACCCCAACTTGTGTATTTAGTTTATCAATCAATCAATCAATCAATCAAAATACCAAATATGTGGAAGGGTGTTATACCCACTCACTTTAAACCTTAAACCTACCAAATATCAACTTAATCGGTTAAAGAATTAAATAAATATCCCAAAAAAAATTAAACAAAAAATGATATTTTACATCCCTGTATCTTGGTAATGGTGGAGATTTCAATATTTTCTCACATAACTTACTAGCATTTTTTCTCAATCTAGGATCACTACCTTAAGTTTCCTGATATTGTTTCCGGATACCCTGTGTATGTCGATTACAAAGAAAGCTAAAGAGATATAACAAAAGATATGACAAACAATAAAAAAAAAAAGAAAACTGGTAATGTAAAGAAAGAAAAAAAAATGTTTACAACCCCTCATGTCTTGATCAAATCATTTGTATTGTCAGTTTATTTTGACAATAAAAAGAAAACGAATTTTTTATAAAAGAAAATTAAACTATTTTGTTTGACATTATTAAATACATTTTGATATAAATAACAATAGACAGAAGGCAAAAAACTCTGGTTGGTTGGAACAAATATTCCCATGATATTTTTTCTTAATTACTCTTCTAGGCATCTTAGAATAAGGTTTAAGATGTTGCCCACACAAGTGGCCCCAATTTGTTTAAAAAATTTCTTCTTAACAAATTGCAAAAATCAACTTTTTTGCCCAGGACAAATTGTTTTTAGGTACCTCATTTCATTTGAAACAGTAAGGCTTTCTTGTAATTTTTCGCTATAGTTGATCGTTTTCGAGTTATAGGATTTTGTTATCAAGAAATATTGTAAACTATAAAAGGTGTATTTTAGGACTACATAGGTGGAAAAAGTGTAAAATAGTGTAAAGTATTTCTGAATAACAAACAGACCTATAAACAATTTAATATTCAAATCAAACGAAAAATTGCGATTTTCAAGATTTGAAAACAAAGGCAAAAATGATTATGTTTTAATTTACGCGCTTATGGCATGGCGCTCTCGGGCTGCTTCGCGACTGGACTATACTTTTTGAATAAACGTTTTGGTAACAATTGTTCTTAGATTTTTTAGTAGTTATTTTAAATAATTAATTTACCTAATTCTTTAGTTAAAAATGTATATAAGACCTCGTGCCACGTTTAAAAAAAATTAAATTTTAATCTTGAATTATTCAATTAAATGTAATTGCAAAATTACCAAATTTTTGGTTCAGGTAAAACCAAACAGACACTTCCTTGCATCAATCTCACAACCATTACATTTAAAGTAAAGAACACGTTAACATTATTTTTTTATCAAACCTTATATATATAATGTAACAATTAGGTTTAACTAATAACAATTATTACTATCGATCATTAAAAAAATAATTTTATCATACTAGAATTTATTTTTTATTTTTCCATAAAGCCTATCTGGTCCATTTTCACCATTAAACGTATTATCATTAAATTCGAGTCCAAAGCCATCAAAATAAATAATTGAAATTTTTTAACTCAGAAGATTGAAAATAGATCCGAAAAAGAGAGAACTGAACTCTTAATGTTTTACTTGGTGTGGAAAAATAAAATAAAATAACTTTTTTAAAAATAATAGAAAATTACATGAAAACATGAATTAATCAATTGTTTAAACAACCCCCCATTAACAGCTAAACAATATCCCAACCGATCATAAAATTCATTTCTAACGTTGCTAAGTTGATATTGCAAAATTTTATTACATTCTTACGAAATAGCGTTTTGTAGTTGGTTTTAATTTTCAAATTTTACACTTTTATAAATGATACTTTTTAAGTGACCCTATAGAAAAAGTAATTCAGTAAAAGATCAGGTGACCTGGCTGGCCAAAGTATTCGGTACCGTGGACCAATAATATTGCCGTTAAAAGCATTTTCCAGGTACTCTCTAACCATATGGGCATTATGGGCGGGGCAACTATCCATTTGATACCAGATCATTTGATCTTCCCGAACAACTTCTTCCAAGGCGGGTCCAATTTGATTTTGAAATAAGTCCAAATAGGTGTCTGCTGTCAGGTTATAGTCCATAAAAAAGGGTCCAATGATATGATGTCCGATAATTCTCACGAATACATTTATTTTTTGGGGATATTGTGTCCGAGTATGAAAAAAGCGATGTTCATTTTCTTGGCTCCAATACCGGCAATTCTGAACATTTGGTTCATTGCTGAGGGAGTATGTACATTCATCGGTAAAACAAATATTTCTTTAAAAAATGCTATCGTTATTTGCTCTTTTCATCGTTTCAAAACAAAATGCTCTTCATCTCCTTTCTGCAGCTCTTGATGTTTTTCGAATTTTGACGAATAATATTTGTGTTTTTTTCAAGTGGGCAATACCGTTGTATGATGTTTATTTACCTCTTGCCCAAGTACCCTCGTACTAACCATTTTGTTTTCCTCCACACTAAGTAGAATATTAAGATCTCTGTTCTCTTTTTCTTCGGCTCTATTTTCGACATCCTGAGTTGAACATTTACAATTATTTATTACGTTACCTTTGGACTCGAACTTACCGACAATACGTTTAATAGTTGAAATGGACGGAATGGGCTTGTTGGCGAAATAAACTGAAAACATTTTAGATACGGCTC
Source organism: Listronotus oregonensis (assembly GCA_019359885.1). Classification (NCBI taxonomy): domain Eukaryota; kingdom Metazoa; phylum Arthropoda; class Insecta; order Coleoptera; family Curculionidae; genus Listronotus; species Listronotus oregonensis. The sequence goes on from JAHBCN010002649.1 coordinate 60,911, forward strand.
TAAAACTGTTTCCCGCATAATGCCACTTTTTTATGGATACTTTTTCGTCGATTGAATAATTTATATTTTTTTTCAAATACCGACTGTCACTGATTTATGGACACTTTCCCTCATGTGAGGGACAATATTTATTTTACTGGTGTCTGTTTGGTTTTACCTGAACCGAAAATTTGGTAATTTTGAAATAACATTTAATTGAATAATTCAAGATTTGCTTATTAAAATTTTTTGAAACTTGGCACGAGGGCTTGTCAGATTGTCTGTTCAAAAAGTTATCTTACATTTTTTCGGTAAAATGTACAGAGAAGCCAAAATTGACCCCCTTAAAATTTACATGGGATTTCCTATGTTCTGCTCAGCGACGCACCACCCGGTATATATTATAAGAACACTATAGAGCTCGAGTTTTTAAAGCAAAGTGAGTACCGTACACATTGCGGCAGCCATCGTTAAATCACTAAGTGATAAATACAGACATACAGATATTCTAAGAATAAAAAATAGCATTAACTTGCAGTTAGTTAACTAAAAGATAAATTGACTGATTTTTAAAAAACACAATTACTTTATTTTTTTATTCCATGCAACCTTTTTATCTGTAAAAATTTTCCCAGCTTTATTTTCAACTATCCAAGGTTACCTAGTTAACTTGTTTAAAAAAAATTGGGAGTTTTTGGTTTTACTTTAAAGGTCATTATTGTATAAAATATGTAGAAAAAATTGCCAATTAACTCATAGGTTTTTGGTTTTTATCAATAATTTGTTAATTTTGTTGCTAAAATTCTCTATTAAAAATGTACTTATAGCTAAAATACATCAATTTAAAATAAAATACGTTTTACATAACCCTACAATAATTGCTTAGCCTTGTTAGGGCTTTATTACAAGAAACCAACTACTGCGGGTACAGTACAGTGTACTAGCATTACATTAAATAAATTATACGGTTTTCGTAGTAGGTACATGTTTTTCCTACAGAATCGCATTAACCTTAACAACGTAAATGTATTATCTTAAAAGCTATGATAATTTAGCTTAAAAAGTATTCTAACTGCTGTTTTTACAATTAGTATAAAACATCAGTGGCCTAATACTTTAATTAATTAAAAAAAGTTGCTTCAAATCTTGTATTATGGAAAAAAACTTTTTTTCCGCTATTTCTGTCTATTAGGAGTTAAATCATGTTACAAAGCGAAATAGGAGCTGTGTTGGTACCTAAATTTTGCAGCAAACCACTATTGCTTTCTTTTAATAAGTAATGTATAGAACATAAAACACCATGATCTGTACCAAAGTTAGCTTTTTCAGGTTTTTATATGGAAAAGCCCAATAAAAAGAGGCATTTTTCCTACTTCTAGAGAAAATAAATGTTTTATTTAATTGTAATTTAATTGCAACAGCCATATTGATAGTACCAATATGGCTGTTGTAGAAAACGAAAATACAAACAAAATGGTTTTTTATAGAATTTTTTCGTTGCATTTTCGTAGAGAAAGCTCAGAAAAACGTTTGTACGGCGGAGCAGAAGATGGGAAAATGTACAGGGGTTTTTATTTATAATTTGACATCCACTTTCAATGATAACTTAAAAGGATAAAAGAAACTTCTTATCTAAAAGTTATGTAGTTTTTCCACCATTGTCTTTTAAGCATAACGAAAAAGGCAAATAAACATCAAAAAGTTACGAAAAATGAATAAGTTCACTTTTTTTAAATGGAACACCCTGTACCTTTTTATTTAAATGAAAGGCCTATTCATCCTTTTCCAAAAATTTTTAGTTTTCTAGTATTTCGTTTAGTAATTTTAAAAATATTCAATTTTAAATTAAAAATTTAATTGATAGTAAAAATTAGCATTGCTATGGAAAAAACGTTTTAATTTGTTTATTCGTTTTGACAGCACCTTGACACGTATTGATATAATATTATCTTTAAAATAAGATAAAAGAAACCTTACTTGAAGAGCACCCCCAAACCATGTTACTCTTAAAGCGCCCATAGTCGACTAATCTTGTTATTTGAAGGGTTACTTAAAAAATATTCTTGTATGAAAACCAGAAAATATAAATGTACTAAGACTAAAAACTAAAAATAAAATTATATTTCTTAATGGGAACCGGTCCGATTTTGTTTTCAACGCGATCAAGTTAAGGAAAAATATTTTCAAGTGCAGAAAAAATAATAAAGTTACGTTAAAAAATGTAATTTTTTACATTTTTTAGGTTTATAATTCCAACTTTTACTATAAGGTGAATTTTTAAATAAAAACTTGAATATTTTCTAAACGGCCAAGCGAAATGCCAGAAAACTGCATATTTTTTTAAAAGAAGATGAATAGACCTTTCATTTCCAATAAAAATATACATCAAAAAAAAAGTTAACTCATTTATTTTCCTTAGGTTTTTGAAGGTTTTTTTGTTTCTTTTGTTATGCTCAAAAGACAATAGATGAAAAACTATATAACTTTTAAATAAGAAGTTTTTTTCTATCCTTCTTGGATATCGTTTTAAGTGTGTGTCAAAATATAAATGAAAATCCTGTACAGCGTGCCGTTTTCTTTTCTTTACTTGCTTTGACCCCAACACTTCTCCAAGACCGAGATGCACGTTCAGCATCATATTTGAAGCCGCTTTTTATACGTTTTAGAAAATTTATATAAAAATCGAAGATTCGCAATTAAATTTGACGTTTAATGATTCGTTTAATTAATTTAAATCGGGCAATTACAGGTAATACGCTTAATCATTCAAAATATCACTACAAAATATTAAAACTGTGATTTAAAAAAACTTCTTGTCGGATTGCAACCGCCTATGGCGTAAACAGCATATTATGAACATTTCTTTTTCCAAATATTAGTTTTCCAGCTTACTGTAAAAGTGTCTAAATTATGATTTTTTCAAAACAGTTAATTTTAGCGTTTTTAGACTTTTCTTTGTGAAAAATGCACCGATAAGATTCAGTGAAACACCATTTTGTTTATTTTGCGATTATTTACAAAATTTCTATTAACAGTATCGCGACTATATTACAATTAAATTAAAATGTTTTACCCTATTAGGTTTTTCCATTTAGAAAACAGACAAAAAAGTAACCTTTCCATGGATTTTGTTTTTTTTTATGTTCTATGCACCACTTTACAAAACATGACGCACTGGTGATGTTAAAAAATCTTTATGAACTGAACTATGTACAGGAAAAAAGCGGTTGTAAACAATATGTTTAACTTCATTTGACTATCTGTATCTGAAAGTGCGAAGGGAGATAAACGACATCACTGCACCTAGGCCTCACTAGGCCCATTGTGCTACCTCCTAAAGGGGACTCCTGACTCAGTACGCCGCCCTTCCTACTGATTTAAAGTAGGTGAGAACGTCGCCGAGGGAAATCTCCTTAATGTCGGCCAAAGAAAGCCAATACTCGCCTAGCATGGATTTTTCTTGAACGAGAGTGCAGGACAGTCACAAAGGATATGCTCCACCGTCTCGGGTTTCTGTTCACAACCTCCACACAGAGGTGTGTCATTTATACCCATTCTAAAGAGGCGTTTTCGCAGTCTACGCATTGCCAAGTAATGTTTATCTGTATCTTTGTCGGGAAAGTTCAGTAACTCCCTGAAAAAATTACAGTTAACTGTTCCATATGTATCCCATCGTGTTGTAAATTGCTGATGAGACCTAGACCTACCCTGTCAGACCTACAAAAGGTTCGGGTCCAAAAGGTTTTGCCCCGGCAGCCTTCCTGGCCAACGAGTCAGCGATGCGGTTGCCTCTGGAGTGATCGTGTCCTTTGGTCCAGCAGAGAGTGACCACATTCATTCTGGAAGCGTCCACAAGGGCACGGTGACATTCTAGTACCAGACCCGCGGTGTAGCATGGTCTCCTCAGGGCTAGTATTGTCTGTCTGCAATCCGTTTGGATAAGCACGACTTTACCAGTTATGTTTCTACTGCTTATTTCTTTTGCAGCCATGGTTATGCCTGTGAGCTCAGTTTGGAGTACGCTGGCCAACTCACCCATAGCCCATTTGATGTTTAAGTTAAGAGATCTAGAATAAAGTCCACATCCCGTACCTTTTTTTGTTCTCGAACCGTCTGTGTAGATATTGATTATACCTGCCACGTTTGTGTTCGATTCTCCTTTGACGTCAATTTTGTAGGTCTTGTTAAAAACAAAACATGGCGCAATAGAGTCCACTTTCGCCTGCAGCAGTGAAAGCGATCCTATCGCCTCACTCCACAAACGACGCCTCTGTGCGCCAACAGTGCGGAGGCGCAACATAACCGTCAAACAACCTCCTTGACGAATATGTCAGGGGGTGTGAGGTTTAGGATTACCTTCATGGCCCTAGTTGGTGTTGTTCTCATGGCTCCGGTGGTGTTGAGACAAGTCATTCTTTGTACATGCTCTAGCTTTCGGATAACTGTCGTCTGCTGGGCTTTCTGCCCCCAGACAACAGCACCGTAGGTTAGCATAGGTCTTATGATGGCCATATAGATCCACAGGGTGACTTTAGATGACAGTCTCCAGGATCTGCTGGTCCGGCGACACTGCCCATAAGAAATGTATGCTTTCTTGACTCTGTTCTCCAAGTGGAAGTTCCATGTTAGCTTACTATCAAAGGTTACCCCAAGGTATTTCACCTCTGTAGCAAAGCTTAGTTGTGTGTTTAGGAGTCTAGGAGCGTTCAAGTTCACTATCCTTCTTTACCTTGTGAAGAGAACCATCTTTGTCTTTTTTGGGTTGATGGATAGCGCGTGATCAGCACACCATCTTTCTATTATCCTGAGGGCAGTTTTGTATGTTCTATGCACCACTTTTCAAAACATGTCGCACTGGTGATTTGCTGTTAAATTTTATCTATTAAAAAATCTTTATGAACTGAACTATGAACCGGGAAAAAGCCGTTGTAAAAAAATATTTTTAACTTCATTTGACTAATTGCAGAACTAGAAAAAGCTTCCCAAAATCAAAAATGTGTTTTAAAAAATGTATTTCCAATTTTTAGGTTTATTACGTTAAAAATTATACATTTATTCAGATAAATCAAGTGAGTTATCTTAAATATACAAATTGGCTAATTCCTTTTCTTTTATTTTCTCTTGGAATAGTTTGGTGCAGCGGTCGCGCAGCAATTAGCATTGTTTTTGCTAAGTGCCGCTATTACTTACAACTTTAATTACTATTAAACTAATGCAGTAAATTAAAATACCAATTGTAAAGACGTTTACTTGGTAATTTGAAGATGTGGAGCACATCGGAAAGAGTGTAATAGGTGGGTATCATGAGGATTTTATAAGTTTATTTAAAAAATAATATATATTATTATATATATATAATCGGACATCTTTCTTATATATAACGGCTCTACACTCACGCGCACTTGAATTGCGGCTGCCAACTTTGGCCGAAATTCGCGTCAGACTTCTGCGTGGAGAATATGGCCCTCTACACTCTCAATGTTTACGGTTACAATATTAGTCCGAGGGTCCACAAGAAAAAACTAAGCCAATAAGAGATACGCATGGAATATTGTTTTTCATATTACTTTGAACTATAGTCAATTCAAAGCCGTACTGCTGCTTCAGCTCAGCATGTTGAAATTGCATTTTTTACCTTAAAAAAATTGTTTTTTAATATAACTCGAAAACTATTGATTTTAGGAAAAAAACAATATAAATTAATAACCCAATTAAACTACATCATTTCTTTTCTATAAAATTTTTGTAGTCCTTTTTGATTTTGAGATATTTACGATTTAAATTTAAAATAAAAACGCAAATATCTCAAAAACTGAAAGGTTAAACAAAGATGTAATAAACAAAAAATAGGCCTTTTAGTAAGCCCTATAAAAAGGGTTGAATACATATTTTTAATAAAATAATTTAACTAAAAAGAGTGATTTTGGCCAATAAAAATTTCGCTAATAACAATATTTTTTTGGTATAGTAAGTATGCCAGCTCCGATTCATCTAAAAATTAGTTCAAAAGGTTCTTATTAAATGAAACAAACTAATACACATGTGCCTTAAGATAATAAGATAACCTGGTGGCACGGATATTTTATTAGTATTTTTTTGGTCCAATAACTGTACCCATTTCGATGCACTTGAAACTTTAACTAAAATAAAGTTTAAAGTTTATTTATTTTAAAATAATAATAATAATAAGTGGGACGCCTAACATTTCTTGATCTTCTATGCTACTCTGTGTATAGGTCATCGTTCAAATATTTTTATTATCGATTTAAATATTAATATTAATAATTTATAGCCACGGTTGCTCGTTTAGAATAATCTTGAAAAAATTTAATCGTATTTTTAACATATTTTTTTTATAGCTTTTTTTAGTTAAATTAATGTTTAAACTTTAATTTGATTATATTTTAAAGTAGTCAATAAATGGGTAAATACCATAATTTATATAGGAATGATTTTAAACCTAGAAAAAGTATATAGCTTAATAAGAAAAATGTTTTAAAAGTTTAATGCTAAATAAATTTAAAAAAAATTCTTGATGTTAAAAATATCATTAAAACTTTCTCAAGATCATTTTAAACAAGTATTATTTATAAATTATTGATATTATTATTTAATTCCATAATAAAAATATTTAAACGATGAGCTATACACATAGTAGCATAGGAGATTGAGACACATTAAGTGTCCTGTCAGGTATATAGCACCCACTTAGAGGAGTTACTTATAATATTTTTTAAATTAAATTAAGTTTAAATTTTATATTAGTTAAAGTTCAGGTCAAGTAGATCGAAATGAACAAAAAAAAATTAATAAAATATCCATGCCACCTGATTATCCCCCATTGCCTCGAGGCACATATGTATTAGTTTGTTTTATTTAATAAATTGAACATTTTAAATTTATTTTCAGATGGATCGGTGCTGGTATAACTTACTTGCACCAAAAAATATTGTTATTAGCAAAATTTTAAATGGCAAAAATCACTTTTTTGCCTATATCTTCTTTATTAATTATTTTATTAAAAATGTTTATATAACCTTTTTTATAAAGCCTACTTAAAGGCATATTTTTTGTTTTTTACATTATTTTGTAACTCTTTTGGTTTTTGAGATATTTTTGTTTTTATTTTAAATTTAAATCGTTAATATCTCAAAAACTAAAAGTGCTACAAAAAAACTTTTAAAAAACTGGCGTAGTTTTATTAGACAATCAGATTTGTTTATATACCTTTTTTCCCAAAATCAATAGTCGAGTCGAGTTATATTAAAAAAACGATTTTTCACGATTTTTTTTAAGGTTAAAAAAATGCAATTTGAACCCGCAGAGTTGAGGCAGCAGTGCGGCTTTGAATTGACTATTGTATGTAGTAATATAAATAAAATGTTCCATGCGTATCTCTTATTGGCTTGGTTTTTTGCGGTGGCCTCCCGGACTATATTGTTTCTCATCGTCGCGGGCACAAAAACTGACATCGAACGGGAAACTCGCGCTTTACGACTTTCGCGGGCTTTCGCGCCGCGAGTATAGAGCCGTCTATAGACCTTTCTGCAATGACTAAAGTAGAGTTGGTTGTTGACTGCTAGAATATTTTTCTTTAATTTTATTACAATAAATTGACTTATTTGCAGCCTAAGTAAAATAGCTTAGCCCTAATGATAACTGAATATAAGTATTTTTAACCTGTCTACCCACAGGGTGTCCTGGAAAATGTGGAAAATCTTCTGGATATAAAAAAACACGTTTAAAAAATATTACAAGTTCATATAAACTACTTTCGTATAGGCCTCCTCCTGGGAGATATCGCTTTCAAAGAGCTCCGATGAAATCAAGTTTTTTAGATATTTAACCATCAGTTATATTTCAATTTTCATTTTAATAATATGAAATATCAAGTAAGACTCTTTAAATTACTATCAAAGGAAGTGTTGTAAGTTACTCACAGCTGCAGGCACGGACTACCCTTTTTACGCCCTGTATTGTCGCTAATCCTAACCGTTTTCGAAAAAAAACTTCACTTTATTTACACTATTAATCCCCCAAGTTCTGTCGGGTTAAATATGAGAAAGAGGATTTTTTTGTCACCAACATAATAGATTTAAGAAAAAGTTTAAAGCTGCCTAAGAGGATTCAGCATGAGCGCAGGGATGTCTGATACACTCGAGAGCACGACAAATTGATTTTTATATTCAACCCGACAGAACTTAGGAGACTACCAGTGCAAATAAAGTGACGTTGTTTTTAAAAACGGTTGGGATAAGCGACATAAATAAACGGTACTTAATTTAAAGTCAATAATAAAAGGTTTGCAGAAAACGTTGTCCAAAGTTCTTAACAATACAAGGCGTAACAAGTTGGTCACTGAAATTTAAACAGAAACCCGATCCACTGACAGCTATAAGATAATTACATATACACTTCCTTGTGAGTAATTTAAAAAGATTTAAAATTACATAAAGGGTCTTAATTTAAGTCTAATAACCAGGTTTGACAGAAAACGTTGCCAAGTTCTAACAATCAAGGTAACAAGTTTCAAGTTCAGAGTATCCCTACACTGTAGTAATTCATAAATTCCCTTGATAGTAATTTAAAATCTTATTATATTAAATGTTAAAAAAATTGAATATAGTGGTTTAATGTTAAAAAACTTGATCCATTGATCTTTGGGTAATTAAAAGAAGATTGAGCAATCTTGAAAAAACAAGTAGATCCACTCGTTTTTCATTTTTTAACTTGGAAAAGAACCAAAGATCTTATCGAAATAGGGGCCAAGTTTATTTCAATATGGGATTTCGCGTTGTTAAATTTACAATGCTTAGCAATTGTAAAGTTTACAACGGTTTTGAATGTTTCAAAATGAGATTTTGACAGGTTGCCGCTAAATCATTAATTTTGATATGCCGTTTTGTAAATATTCTAAACGTTGTAATTTAACAATTCCTAGTTGTAATAGAAAGATACACTGCTGTTTTACTAGATCAAAATTTAAAAAGGACAATTTTTTTTCTCTTTAAGAAGTTTTTACATGTTAGTATAAAAGAACCTGTTGTATATAAAAAAATACAATTAAAGGAATCAGTAATTTTAAGTGGTGAAACAAAATTATGACAGAACAACGCTAGGATATTGGGCTTCATTTTAATAGTTTTTGTGGATAATAAAACATTTTGAGCTACGACATTACTATTTGTTGTTTTAAAAGTACGTTTAACTAAGTTTTCCCTAATCAATAAGGGTTACCAACCCGTCACAGAGCTAAAAAGGGATACATGCATTTTTTTAGCGTACTTTTATGAAAAATATGTTTAAGCATAACAATTTTAATCGTTAGGCACTTAAAAATGAGACCTAATTATAACTCCAGTAGGTTTTTAATTTTATAAATTGCTATTGTTTCTTAGGTATTTTGTTTAATTATTTATTTTTAAAATATTATTGTGTAGTTACAAAGTTACATTTTTTTTGAAATTAAAAAAATTAAATTAATTATGTAGAAAACGTACTCAAATAAAATATTAATTAATTATTTCATTTTAATAACCCATGCAAAATTAAATAATAAAATGAAAAAAATACTTGAAAATATTTTTTTATAAATTAACAGAAGTATATACACTTGGCTAGAAAAAATAAGAATTTAAACTTATGAAACGAAAAAAAGTGTTAAAGGGTTTTTAGAATAACCAGACATAAATAAAAAAACAATAACTTAAAAATTATAAAAGAGAGGAAATACCTAAACTTAAAAGATTGTCTAAAAATTAACAGCTAATGTATTCTTGTATAGAAAAATAACATTTTATTATTTAAAAAAATTACTTGTATTTCAATTTCTTTAAGCTGCATCCAGAAGTCGTTTGTTGTCTTTAACAGTCGCGTAAAACTCTAAGCAGCTTTTTTCCGAATTAGCAGGGACAAGCAGTTTAGATTTTATAAATTTCCGCCACTTAATGTTCATTAAAGAAAATTATTACAAATAAATTTTCAAGACCTTTTGTATTTTAAAAAATAAATAAACATTTTTGGCTAGTTGTGTAAGAATGCCAAATGCTTGTTTTAAAAATAGGTTTTCTACCTAACATAATTTCGTCAAAGATTTGTCTAGGTTAAGTGCATCTTGTAAATTTAATTGCTTTATTAAACTGAAAAAAATAAAGAAAACTTATCTGAATCAGATTCCAAACAGAGATTCTCCAATTTAAACTATCATAGGTTTAATCAAAAATCTTTTTAATGTAGTTAAGAACATTATCATAAAAAAGTAAAAAATTATTCTTTATTTTTATTTTTTCATCTTGATTCAAATTATGATGATGTATGTTCCTAACTTCAAAATCAAAAAATCTTTTATCTTTTTAAGACCTAATTTTTACCTCACCGTTTTTACAATGTTTGAAAAGATCGAAACATATGGTTTTATTGGCCTTTAATTTTAAAATCGTTTCTTTAAAAATTGTCAATACATGACTATAGAAGAAGGGCAAATTACGTCCTCCGCAGTAGCAGTATAGGACAGAGGACATTCCTCCCGGCTGAAGAATGGTTGACAATCCTAAATTTAATTACGGCTGCCAGATTTTTAAAATATCAATGCTAGGCTTTTTAAATATTGGTTGTTTTAAATTATTGCAGCATCTTCAATTTTTCTTCTCTTGCGGTAGGATTTATTATAATTTTTTTTTACCAAAAAATTCAAACCACTAATGCTTTTTAGGATGTCATTCAGCTGCATTAAACTTTCACGACTTAATTATTTTTTGACCTTAATAAATAAACAATACATTAAGCTCAAACTTTGGGCATAATAGATATAAATTCACCCACAATGAAAAGTAGAAAGTCAATAAAATGTGTGAATAATTTAATCGTGACTTACCCACCTATTAGCAGAGAGTCAGTGTACAATATAAATTGTAAAAATAGCCAATTTATTTAAATTTTGGTTTACGAATGCAACCTCCACAAAATCCGTGTTAATTAAAAACAGCGGATGTCGAAACATCGTATAATGAGTGCTATTTTAATTCTTTAAAATGGACGGACGTATTTTTCCTCGTTATACCCGCTTACCTTGAGCGAAGCTTATAAAATAATTTGTTAAGCAGAAGAACCTGCTTCGTAATGAATCCTGTAAAAAAATTCAATTTCTATTTTAAATAATGCAATTTTTATACCGGCGAATTAATTACTTGAAGGCATAGGTTAAGTAACTCATTGTCAGCTATTTCCTGATTCAATGGTTTGATGCAGCGACCTCGTCTAAATTAGCATTGTTTTCTCTAATTGCCGTTGTTACAGCTTTAAGTTCAATTAGAATAATAAAAACTGAATGGGTTTGCTAATGGCATAAATAATTATTTACTTATTTAAACAGTATATCCTAAACACTTATCTTTTTCGGATCTTGCGGATTACAATAAGAAAGAATAATGAAACGTTTAAATGTAAACTTAATTGATTTTGGTCCTTAGGTATGGATTGGTATTTTTATGCGACCAAAAAACATATAAAGCAGTAAATAACACAAGTCCATATAATTTTTGCAACATCGATGAGAATGCTTATTTTGCGTTTCATTTAGGAACTTATTAAAACACTTTTTACAAGTTAAAAAAGCCTATTTCTTATATATTATGTGCCAAATTGGAGATTAAGAAAAATGTTAGGCTCCTTATGTTTTTTGTGTGAGTTGTCACGTAAATTTAGTGCAGTGGATGTATTGTAAGAAAAATTATATGCCGTTTGCTTTTTTTATAATGTGGAGAGAACCTACTGACCATGTAAGTGATTGCTACTTTTGCATCACTAAAACAGAAGGGATTTCAAAAAAACATAAAGACAAAATAAAGTATCCAAATTTGCTTTCTGCGCTAAGACCAGTTTCTCATTACCAGGAACTACCGGTACCGATAGCGCCTTTAAACCTGAACATCGTGTTTCCCAGTGATTCTTATTCTTCATCAGAATCTAATCCACAACTTCCTGAGAACACCAGTTGTGACTCAACATTTTTACCAACTACCAGTGAACCTCACTTAATAACTCAGAATGAATTAACTGACTGGGTACCTGACCTAGGATTGTCAAAACAAAAATTGAACTTCTTGATTCCAGACTTTAACAGTGGAACTTGTTGAATAAAAAAACAAGTGTTTCACTTTACCGAAAACCAAATGTAACATTATCAAGTTTTCTAAAAGAACCATCTATTGCTTTAGCCCATTCAGTGACAATTAAAGAAACCTAAGACAACTTAGCAACCATATTACATCGTGTTAAATATGTACAGTGTCAGTGGCATATTTGTGCAGATTTAAAAGCCATAGGTATCTTGCTAGGACTTCAAGGGGGTTTTGCAAAGTATTGCTTTTTCTGTATCTGTGGGACTGTAGGGCAATAAAAAACACTACAGTAAAAAGGATTGGCCTCATAGAACTTCTTTTGAACCTGGTACTTCAAACATTAAATATGCCCCCTTGTTAACCCAAAAAAGTTGCTGCTAGCTCCTCTTCATATTAGGCTTGAACTAATAAAAAACTTTGTCGTCAAAGCCATTGACAAAGAAGGTAGTGGTTTCCAGTACCTAAGAGAAATATTTTCTGAACTAAGTTATGCAAAATCAAAAGAAGGCATATTAATTGGAACTCAGATAAGGAAGCTCCTGGATGTCCGTTTTCAAGAACAATTAAATGAAAATGAATTGGCAGCTTGGGCGCGTTTTGTACGTGTAGTAAAAGGATTTCTGGGCAACAAGAAAGATAAAGCCTATAAAAAAGCCTCATAGGTAAACGGTTAAAAACCTATGAAATACTAGGGTGTCGGGTGTCTCTAAAGATACATTTTTGCACTCCCATTTTAATTTTTTTCTGAAAAATTTGGGTGCAGTAAGGGACGAACAACAAAAGAGGTTTGACTAGGATTTCGGAAAAATTAAAACAAGATACCAGGGAGGCTGAGACCCAACTATCTTGGGCGACTACTGTTGGTTTTTAAAAAGGAATAATGCTTCAGAACACAAAAGAAAAAAGTAAATGTTTTTGTCGCTGTATCATAGTATCTCGTGCAATATGTTTTTTATTTAAGTAACAACCAATCCCCAGTAAGGTTTTTGCATAAATTCTACTTGTCTTATATGTTTATATTAAATAAATATATTAGATTGTAATACTATGTCGTCTTCTCTTTTTCTCCTTATAACAAAAAAACTGTACGTGTTACAGTAATTAGCTTATTATTTTTGAGATTAAGGACTCTAAATTATTTCAAACAAATCTGTTTTCATCAATTTTACTTTACAAAAATATAAATTTGTTGACTTATGTAATTTAAGATAGTAAGCTGTTGTCTTTTCACATGCTGAAAAACTTTTTAGATAAATTTTGACTTGCCAAACTAAATCACCCAAGGAAAATTCTAAATTGGGATAAGCACCACTGGGTGGTAGTCACAAATTTACGTCTTATTATAGAAATCTTAATCATTAAAAACGACGCAAATCAAATGCATATCGTCCCTTATACAACCAGTGAATCTTATTAAATATCTACAAGAATAAAAATATCCCATACAATAATGTAGATGCAACCAATATGGTTTCTAATACTAATTAGTTTTTTAAAAGAATGCTGAAGAAAGTTATTAATAGATTCATTGCCAATAAATTTATCTTGCGTCTTCTAAAGGCACGTTAAATGCGATTTTTAATAATTTATCAAAAATAAATTATCATTATAAAATTAGGTATGCGACAACTAGTAGTAATAGCAGAAAAAAGAAAGATAAAAATCTCTGCTTTTAATTTTAAGGGGTTAAAAACCACCATATTTTTATGTTGTGAGTTATAACTAACATTATAATTGTAACATTTTATTCCTTAAAAATCACCCTTATTAACAAAATTAAAAAAAAATAAAAGTTTTTCCATCTTTAAATAATTTATTGACGCTTATATTGTAGAAAAAATATATTTTAATACTTTACGGTATAATAAATATTTAAACACAATAACTGAACCCTTAAATAACTCAGCATGAGATTTCTAAATTAATATTTTTGACAAATTAAAATAATTTGATGATACATGTAGTCCAGTAAATAAAGCTCAAAAATGGCAAAAACTCACAATTTTTTGTCCTGCATCGATTTGCATAAATATTTTTAATAAGGCTCATCTTACCCTTTACCTTAAATTCTTTATCATGAGAATGTGTGCTGTTTGTATATTAAGGGTGAAAACTACCCCAAATTTTTAAAACCTATAAAATAACATTTTAAACCTTAAGGTGGGTAAAATTTAGTTTGGATTGGTTAAATTATGATTGTTTTATGCTTTAAAATACAATTTCAGAATATTTTAACCCTTAAGAATCCACCCTTGTTAGAGCTTAAAGTAAAAAAAATTATTTACCTTAAAAAAAATTAATGCCTTGACAGATTCATTAATTAAAAATATTACTGCCTGAAATATTACCAATTTCATTATTTTGCAAATTTCATTCCTTAAAAACCACCTCTTACAACAAAGCAATTATTATAAACTAATGTAATGGATATAAATAGAAAAGAAGTAGAATTACATACAAAAATTATACCGGTAAAAGTATAAAGTATACGGGTTGTATAAATTATAATACTCCAAAATGGGCTATTTGAGAAAAAAAAGATTAGTTTTTTAAGCATAGCTTCTTTAGTTTTAATGAAAGCAAGTTTTATCAAAAATAATTTTGTAGGGTTCTTCAAGAGCTACAGGGCCATGTTAACTAAGTCCTTTAAATCCCTTAGTTTTAAAATGGGATGAGTTTAAAGAGCTCCAATAAGGCGGTGTTCACTCGTAAATAGAGCCCTTAAATGGATATATCTTGCTAAATGTTTATAGTACAAAAAAAAAAATATTGGTAATTAAAAAAGCTACATTTCGGTACTCGAGAATGTTTTTCGTATCTCCAGTATTGTTGGAGTTATTTTGAAAAAAGGGGTTTTTTATGAAATTGCGAAAAAAGGTTTTTACTTTAAGTTCCAATTTTTCTTAGAATTTTTTTTTCGTAGAAAAAATAGGGACCGACCTTATTTTTATCATAACTCGCTTAATTTTCATGCTAAAAACTTTTTTCTATTTTTAAAAAAAGGTCTTATATTATATACTTTAAAAAAGAACTTAATTTCACGAAAAAAATGTATAAAACTTTTTTTTACTTGGAATTACTTTCTTATTAATTCCCGTAGTAAAAATGTTATAAAAAATTTCCACCCCCAAGATGATGTGGTAACACCCCCAGGATAAAAGCGCCCCTCGGCATAATACAGACTTTGATCTTTGGGCTATTTCCTACCTTCCTTAAAAAATTATTTTCTGTACTATAAGATTCGTCGAACCAGGTTCAGGTGGCCGCTCGTGGCTGCCTCGGGCTAAGTCGCATGTATTTAAAAAACATATTTGACGTTTTGGCAGGTGTCCTTGCCTTTTTTAAAAAAACTATTAACGAGAACCAAAAGAAAACAAAAGCTCTGAATAAAATTTTTTGGTATTAAAATTGTAAACAAAGGGACTTATCAAAATTGTAATATAGTCTCTATACATCAAATTATTATAATCATTGATGGCGGCAGCTTCAAGAAATGTTACATTAAATTTATTAAGAAAAACAAATTAAAAAAAAGCGCCCTTTAAGAAAGACAGGTATATAGACTGCTTAACATAACTGTATTACTTTTCATTTTAATACAAAAATTAATTAATAATAAAACGTCATGCAAATCAGGCTTCTCTCTGTAATAATTTTATTATGGACCTAAGAACAAAGCTTACAGTTTTATAAAAAAAAAATTAAAACAAATTTAATTAAATTGTTAAAAATTTTAATTAAAGGGTCATAATAACTTAATTCCTTCATTTGACGATACTTGTACAGCTACCTTTTAAGTAAAAATACCAATTTTTTTAAAGAAGTTAATGGCGACTTTGTTATTTTCCTTTGTCGTCATAATTACTTAAAGCGCTTTTGCATCGCTTTGTTCAAAAGGTAACGGTGATTTAAAAAAGAAAGGCTGAAAATGTGGATTGCTTTTTTGGCTTGCTTAAGTGTGTGTTAGTAATATTTTTTTTATTTTCTTAAATAGGTAAATATATAATATCAAATTAAAAAGTATATAGAAAGATATAAATATATCTAGTACATATAATAAACTTAACAGTTGCATTGTTCTTAATGATTGATTACTTTTTAGTATAGAATTTATAAAATACTACACAACGTTTTAGTTAGTGATGTATCTTCAACCGTTTTCAAGTGATAACTACAAACTATTCTAAAAACCTACGACTTATATACTATCCATGTTTCGAAGCTTTACCGACTTTTTACGGATCAGCAACGGCTGTCAGATATTCGCAATATCGATACTGTGCTTGCTAAATACATTTTTTTTGTTTACAATAATTAGAGCTTCTTTAAACTTTCTTTTCTTCCAATGGGTATCTTTATGAATAGTTTTTGCTTCTGACCATTATCTAAAGTGTTGCTTTGACCAAGCGTGTTCGGCAATCCCTGACTTCGACGTTTCACCTCGTTCCGTATGTTTTTTGTGTTCTTTGACTCTAACTTCGAGTAGTTTTTTTGTTTCCCCGATGTATACCTCAACACATTTACAGGGAATTTGATAGATACAGTCCTTATTTGAAACTTTTTTGTCTGGTTTCGTCTTAGTAAGAATGCTTTTTAGAGTAGTTTGTGATTTAAATGCCGTTTTAATATTATACTTTTTCGCGATCCTGCGGATCTTTTCCGAAGTTCCTTTAATACATGAAATTGTCATAAATATTTGGTTATGTGGAGTCTCGTTTAAGTTAGAGATTTTAGTCACGTCTAGAGATACCCCGTGATCACGAGCTTCTTGACAGTGTTACACATGAAACATGCTTTATTATACAGAGACTCGGCGCGTTATTTAAAAAGTGGGCTTTTTCTAAATAATGCATTTAATGTAAAAAAAAATGGGCCAATGTCGCTGCATTTTCGTTGATTAATTGGGGAAAATAAAAAGCCGCTTTGCTAACCAGAACTAACTATGACCGACTAGAACTTTTGAATGTGTCTAAATTATCCCTACATATAAGGTATTAACAAAATTTTTATAGTTTTTGATTTGATAGAAGTTATATTTTTTTTTTTAAGTGTAATTATATATTCCCCGGGTTTTTTTCTAATAATTTCTTATTTAAACCCAACTTTAGACAAAAA
Source organism: Listronotus oregonensis (assembly GCA_019359885.1). NCBI lineage: Eukaryota > Metazoa > Arthropoda > Insecta > Coleoptera > Curculionidae > Listronotus > Listronotus oregonensis. The sequence goes on from JAHBCN010002649.1 coordinate 78,124, forward strand.
AAAAGCTCTAGTCGTCATGGTTAGTTCTGGTTGGGAAACGGTTTTATTTTCCCCAATTTATTTCAACGAAAAATGCGGGGACGTTTAAAAGACCTTTTTTACATTAAAATGTAATTTTTAGCCGAGTCCCTGCATCATAAAGCGTTTCATGTGTCAACACTGCAAAATAAAGGGGTAAATTTTTGTCTGACCAAATTCCCTGTAAATCTGATCTGGAAAAACTTACGGAACGAGGTGAAACATGGCAGTCAGGGATTGGCAAAAACTATTCATAAAGAAACCCACGGGAAGAAAAGAAAATTTAAAGAAGCTGTAATAACTGTTGAAAACAATTAAAATGTATTTAGCAAGCTTAGTATCGATATTCCAAATATCTGGCAGCCGTTGCTGAACCGTGAAAATTTTATATTTTACATTAGAAATTGCCCAATATGTGTTTGACATTTTTGACCTATTTTACATCGAAACAGAAATTTACAATTGACTCAAAAATTAATGCGATGTTTAAAAATTCTTTAGATAGTAATAAGTATTTTTTAAATTAAATTCCAAATTTAGTGTCACGTACTTTTTTATGAAAGAAGTTTATTTGTTTAATGCATGTAGTGGCTGGTTTACCCTGTATATTGTTTATTATTTTTTTCGGCAATCCTTTACGTATTAGTACTATTAACTTATACAAAACAATCTAATATTAGTCCTGATCAGGGTATAATTTTCCATTATTAAACGATTATAGCATAGGCAACTCAATAAATACACAAGTTAAAACTTTTTACTTGACATAACCTTATCATTCCGTTAAAAAGAAATTCCATATTTATGCTTATGATGGGACCGCTTCTCTGTCCTGATCCCGAAGTATAAAACTAAATGTGGTCAAAATCTATGGACCCCTACGAGCTGATACAAAATTAAAAATACAAAAATCAAAGTACCGGTTTACGTTTCGGTGGTTAGTAGACCGCCGTTTTAAATTTTTCTAATCTAAAAAAAAAAATTTAAAAAATCATATTTAAAATTAAAAGGCTTTAAATTTTAATATATTCTGAGCGCTTTTGGTCAGCGTTTATGACGACATCTCATAAATTATATATTAGTCTGATATGATTAGTACATTTATTATTTTTAAAAATGGGAAGGGTTATAAGCAAAGGTGTGTGGTATTTTTTGTGCAATAGTAAATATAAATTATTTTTTTGGTATACTACAAGCCCAAAAGCTAAAATTTTATTTGGTTTTTTTATTTATTATATTGGTTATTATTCGGATTAATAAAAAAATTTATTTTTTTTCAAATTTTTTTTCACCTTCTTTTTTTTAGGTCATAGAACACAAATTGGAGTTTTTGGCGTTTTCTCATTTTTTTTAAAAAAAAAACATTTTTTTCTTTCATACTCCCTTTTTTTCCATTTTTTTTTTCTACATGAAAAAAAAAAATAAAATTTCAGTCTTAACATAAATTAAAAAAGACGTAAAAACAGAACGATAGAGTGCAAGTTACACCGACTTGCCAATTCACCACCGATCTTAAAAATTTAATATTAATTACAATATTTGCACGCATTGCTTTATTAATAATATTCACTATATAAGAAACACGAAAGCCCTAAAATCATCAGCTTGTAGAATCCAATAACTATTTCGGGTCTTTCGAGTTCCATATTTAGTAGATATTTTTGATCAAACACTGCGGGCCGAGCGAAGCAATTTCCGCATACCTTATAATAATGTCATAAAGAAAACTATTACAACTTGGCAAAAAGTTTACATTTTTAGAATTACGAGTTGAATTCGGACTTAAACGTTTTACCTTCTTTTTATTGAAAATTAGGTTTTCCACTTTTTGAGTATTTTTTTTTAAATATTAAAATAGTATGAGTTTTTTAAATATCTTTTCGTGCAAATGACAAAATTTAAAAGAATATGTTGTAAAATATAATTAAAAAATTTAATTATTATTCTTTTGAAATAATATAAGAGGCGGTCAAAAAACAACTTCTGATTCATGTTTAACAATCGGAAAGTAAGGAGTTTGCAAAAAATAGCGAAAAATCGCATTTTCCAGTTATCCGAATAATTACTAATATTGTTTATTTTTTTTAAAATTGAATACGTACGCGAAAAAACTTTTTTTTAAAGTTGCACATATTCTGCAGCATCCAAAGTGGTTAGTTCAGGATTTCGTCCCGAATCAAATGGTAAACATTTTTAATCATTATTCGTTCTTTTAACGGTTTACTGAGTTTTTTTTTGTAAGGGGCAAATTACTAGTTGAAGGTTGGTTAATATTCAGTTTATTGAATTACAAGCACTTAACAACACTAAAACTTAATATACAATTATATACACTAAATAAGAAAAACTATAATAAAATTGGCACAAAACAATATCTATATACTACGAACACTAGAAATTTACAATATTTAGAAAACACCCTGTATAGCAATTAAAATTTAAACTTACAAATCTGTCCATAATCAATAATAACCAAATAAGTTCAAGTTGTAAACTAAGGGATGTGTGTTGCCACATTTATTGTCTTCTCGATAACAATGACTTCAATACAAATTGGCGTGCTATTTTAAATGCGATTGCTGGCTGGTAACTTATTCTCGCGAATTATGACAACGTGGCCATGAAACTTTTGGCCGGTTCACTGTTATTTAAGCGAAAAATTATATCATAGGCTTAAAAATCATTTAGTTTTACTTTTTTATTCAGCCGCTTCGTCGATTGGGTGGCCGGTATTAAATGAGTCCCTGACAGAAACTTTGGACTTTAGGTATAGATAGAGATTTTTGTTTTGTGAAATTTGGTTTTATTGATATTCTTTTATGCGCTTAGGTAATGGTCTCAAAGTATTATTTCCTTTAAATATTATCATTAAAATTCTTCAGGGTAGTTACGTAGGACCAAAATACATCACAAAAAAATATGATTTCCAAACTTTAATATCAAAACTAAATCTGAAAAGAAATATTAAAATTAACTTGGGAGTTAATTGACAATTAATGGTCTAAGCCTTAATAGCATTTTCTTTAAATATCTGTTTATAATTCATTTTATTAAAAATAATACAACTGATTTTGGTAGAGCGTCTTACTAAGAGTTAAGTACCTCGATTGTATTTTCTTTTAACAGTTTGTTTTTTGATCTGTTAGGTACAAAAGGCAGTTGGGGAATTAAACTTTTAAAAAAAAAATTTATTTGTGTCACTTTGGAAGGGTATATTGGTACTTATCCTTTTTAGGAATTTTTCCAAAAAGGTTTAACAGTATAGTACTGGAAGGTAAAAAATTTTCCCCCGGGCCAAATTTAAATATATTTTATTTTTTTTCAACATCCTGTAAACTATGCATGGGCCATCAGTATTGATTAACGACGAATAAAATTTCTTGCTCGAAAAAAAATAATATTTCTAGATCGGATGACAAGTCTCAAAAAAAAATTTAAAAAATTTTTTTCCCCCCGATCCCACGACTAAAATACTTTAGTTCTTTTCTTTGGGGGTCAAATGTTGCTATTTTAAATATATGCGGACGTATGAAAATTATTTTTGATCAGATTTTGCTACCCAACACTCTTGTCAATTTTCTCGAATGATCGAGCTGCTATTTCTGGGGAAAACAACACATGTTTTTTTTTTTGTTTTCTTTATTTATGTTTAAAGATCGCATTCGTGTTTTGTGGTTAATATTATGCTATTTCAATCCAACTTAATTACTATTTACTTGAATATAATATATTATTTTAATCTACTAAAAAAATAAAACCCTTTTTTTTAGTAAGACAGTAGCCATTTTTTCCCACTTCCTGGCGATTTAGCATAACTTCAATATTGTTGCAAAAAAAGGTTGTGGATCAACGTTGTAGGCGCGGCCATAAAAGTTTGGCTTTCCAACAAGTCAACTCGGTTGGTTTGGAACTTCTAAAACCCTCCTAAACCTGGCTAACCACAACAAAGTTACACTTTCCTGGGTGCCAGGACACAGGGAATACAGGGCAATAAAATGCAGACTCCCGGCCAGGCAGGCTCCGCAGCAATGTTTGTGGGTCCTGAACCTTTTTTGGAATACCAAAAGCCTCGGTTCGTGGCTACATACTCGGTGGATTCAAACACAACATCAGTCATACGGGAACCCACATTCCAAGGCAATTTCACAGTAAATCAATGTTGGACTCACCATCGAAAGCATTGACAAGTGAATTACTAAAACTAAATGGGAAATCAGATTAGAATAGTGACGGGATTAATAACCGGACACTGCCCCCAAAGAAAACATATGCACACTATGGGCATCTATAGAGAAGAACCCATTTGCAGACTATGTGACGAAGGGAAGAGACACCTCTCACATCATATATGAGTGCCCTGCACTTACATACGGGGAGAACAAATCAAAACCTCATGGTGGACACAAACCCACCAGGAGGCTGGAGACCAAAAAAAAAGAAAGGGCTACTACACCTGTCAAAGGGTTTAAACCCTTTTTTAACTGAAACAAATACACAAGAGATACAACAACCCCTGTAGGCTGCAGTGTCGAGGCGGAAAAAACCTAACTTGTGTATTTATGTCATCAATCAATCAATCAACGTTGTACCGACGGGAACCAAAAAAACTAGCAAAAGCACGTTCTGGTTAGTAATGCCAACGTTGCTTTAAGCCACAATTATTTAAAGTCCAACGTTAAATTTTCGGTGCACACTATACATTTAATTATTTATATCAAATACAACATCCTATTAACACCAGTAAAGATACTACTTTTAGACAAAAGGAATCGAAGGTCGGAATAACTTTGTTTATTATAAAAGAATATTATTTTTTTTTCTAAGGTTACACGACAACTCACATCCAGAGTAATATGACGTCCGCTTAGGTAAGGTTGACGTTGGCTGTACCAAAATAGTACCTCAGTAGAGTCCTATTTCACGTGCGTAAGGATCATGGAAAACGTTTGGCAACATAGATTCGTTGTAACAGCGCTTATTACCGGTATCCTGCTGTAGATGAAAAATACATTTTTTCCACATTCTAATATTGGACCTGTTCCTGTCAGATGTCTCTGCTTTTCGTTAATTACAACATATGTACTTTTTGGTTTTTTCTTCTGCTCCTATATCATAAAAGGCAAGCTGTGTTACTAAAGTCAGTAGAATGACCTATGAACAGAGCTGGACGGATCAAAATTGATTTACTTTTTTTTTTTTTTGGAAAAAAGAAATCGAATCCAGGGAATCGATTCCTATTTATCGGTTTACGAATCCAGATTATCTTTAGTTTTGATACGTACAAATGGTAACTACGATACAAATGATACTACCTAATCTAGATGATAAATCAAGCGTCAAATATTTTAGCATGAAGCCCGAGTCAAAATATAATTTTAACCTCATGAAGTGGGAACTCCTACCAAAATTTGTTTTGGGTAAATATTTTTCAAATTTAAAAATGTTATTACTGAGATAAACTGAAACCACCCTAAAATGGAACATTTTTTTGAATTCATTTCAAAACTTGCAATCAGATCTTCAAAAAGGGTTTTTTAAAAGTTAGTCTTGATTTTAAGCAACTTATAAATAGACGTCTTTTTGAATTTTACAGGAAGTTTTAAAATGTTTGATAATTTTGCTTGCTAAATACACAAATGTATTAAAATTTTAAATTCATTTTTGTAAGACACCCTGAATAGAAATAATAAAATGTGCCATTTGAAAATCCCTCAAAATCCCCTTTGGGGGAACATATTAAAAAATTATAAATCAAGCAATCAAAACTTTAAAATAAATGAAGTTAAATTTATGCCCCTTTTTTTGGGTACCACACTCTATGGTTACGAAGGAAATTTTTTATTAAATGTTGTTCGCTTGAAAAACAAATATTTTGGTTAAAAATCAATGTTAGGTGTGTTTTTTTTTATTAAAAAAAATTTAATAGGCGAATGTTTTAAAAAACTTTATTTTATTTCTGAAAATAATTTAATGCTGATTAAGATTCGGTAAAAAATAAAAAACTTAAAATGAAAGATTTAATAGCGGATTTTGGCATTTATTAACCCATTTGCCTCAGATTTAGGATATAAGGGTTTTAAGGGTCTAAATTAAAATCCAAAAACTAAAATCTTGGGTCAAAATTTGAAAATTAAAATTGCGTTTTAAATGGCGGATTTTGGCAAATTTTTAAACCAATTTGTCTCAATTAAAATATAAGGAATAAACTTTTTTGGGAAATTTGGGATGTTCCCAAAAAAAGAAATCAAACCCGGGATCTTTTTAAAAAATTATATAAGAATATAAGAATCGGGACCGCGGCTCCTATTTTTATTTTTAAAAAAATCGATTCTTTAAAAAAAATTGATTCCTGTATTAAATTCCAAAAGAATTTAATTCAATCCAACTCTCCCTTTGATAATTAATTAACCAAACGGTACGGTAATGTGTTGTTATCGTCTTATATTGATTTATATTTTCGATTAGTTACTAAATTTTTAAGTTTTTAATTATATAAATTTTCCAAATGTATACACCAAATAAATTGCTTTTTCATAAATGAGAAAATTTAAATTTTTCCTTTTGTCTTTTTTCGTTTTCCGGTCTGCAGTCGTTTTCACCCTTTTTGGTATATCTATCAATTTGTTAAACACATACTGCCGTTTCAATAGAAAAACTCTATATTTTTAGCTTTTATCTGTACTGTTATCATTGTAAGGTTTAAAAGGGTTTTATTTAGTAGGGTGACAAAGGAATATATAAAGATGTGATTACGTTCGTTAAAGAATAACCAAAACTTAGAACATACATTCTCGATTGTACGTTAGTTTATTTTTAATAAAGAATTTGTTAAAGTATCCTTAATATTAAAATAAACTTTTATAAATTATTTGTATGCAAACCATTACCATTAGCCAATATTACAACTAGCAAATTTCACATAATTTTAAAACTGAAACAATGTATCACAGTTGCCTTAAAGGAAGAAAAAAAAAAATAGTATTTGACCGCACCCTGAAGCTTAAGATTTGTCAATTCAAAAATTTTTGCTCTGTTTTATTTGTTAAAGAGTGTCGATAATTGAAAATAAAAATTTGTTATAAATAGTTTTCAATGCCTTGTTTTAAAAATATATCAGTCATTATAATATGAACATACAGGGTTCCCTAAATTTTAAATAAAAAATATGGAGTGATTCCTAAGGTTTTTATAAAAAAAAGTTTTTATAAACATTTTCGAAAAGTTTTTTTTAAGGGGAGATGCGCCCCTTAAAAAGGGGCAACCTGGAGACAGTTTTTGTAAATATTACCAAAATGTTTACACAAATTCATGAAATTTGGAACATCGTAACTTTTAATGGTTAATCAGAATTTAAGCTCTGAATTTAAAATTTTAATGGGGGGGTATCATAGGGGAGGAGTAAAACATTTTTATACCTGAAAAGTTTTATTTTAAAAAGGTTCTTAAAGTTCATCGATTGGGTGGTCGTTTTCAGAAAACTGCAAGTTATTACTCCATGTCCGTAATTTACCCTCTAAGCGCTTGATGAAGTCTTTGTGGTTAATTATTTAAAGAATCTTATGCAGTATGATTTTTATATTTTTTAAAAAGGGATTTAGTGAAAATGATAGAGAGTAGTAAAAATGTTTTTCGAAGAAACGAATTTTTTACCAATGTTTAGGAACACCCTGTATAAACATAATGACTGAGACTAAATAAGTTTTTTAAAAGGAACCCATAAATATTTTGTGTTCCTTTTGACGATTACACAGCCACACAAAAAAGTTGGATATATTTTAAAAAGACATGTTTTCCATAGTAATCTTGCCTGCTAATCCCCAATCCAAGTTTTAAATTTTGCTATCCCATGACCATTTTCTTTAACCCTTAAGAAACTACTAAAAATGGTAATAATTAATAAAACTCAACTAGAAAAAAAAGTTTTTCTTTACATCCAACTTACAATTTTATGTACAAAGATCTGTAAAAGCCCAATTTGCGAGTTAAGTAGCACGTGTAGTTTTCTTTCTAACCTTAAAAAAAAGTCTAGAAATTTTTTTTCAAAATTTTCACGAATCCGCCCCAAAATTTTGTTAAGGGGTTTTTTAATCGCTGATTACGAATAAAAGTAAGATTCTAAAAATTCGAGATGGAGCCAAAAAGGCAGATGTGTTCATCAAGATGACGAATACACCTTTTAAAAACAAACGGACTTATCACGAATCTAAAGTACCTAAGATTTAAAAATTTTAAAATGGGGGATTCAATTTGGTTATCGCGATTTTAAAAATATGGATCTAAGCCAAATTTTATAAAAAAGGCTTTTTTTTAGTCAATGATATTGAATCTACCGGGTTTTTAGCGACATCCCCGCTAACCTACTTTCTTTGGATCGCCTTATAGCTGCTTATTTACGTTTTCTGCTGTATCTTTTTTTTTTTTTTTGTGATTTTTTTTTTTCTTTAAAAAAAAAAAATTTTTTTTTTTTTAAAATTTCCCCGTTTTCCCAAAAAAAAAACCCCCTTTTTTTTTTTAAGGGTTTAAAAAACTTCGGGGGGCCTTTTTTCCCCCCAAAATTTTTTTCCCGGCTTTTTTTTGGCCAAAACCAAATTTGGGTTTTTTGGAAAAAAAAAAAGGGGGGCCATTGTGGGGAAAGCCAAGGACTTTATTCATAACGTTTTTTTTTTTTTACTTACCCTCCTTTTACTTTTAAAACAATTCTGCATCAACTTTAATAAAAATTAAATTTTACAAATTAAAAAAATATTTTCGGTTTTTGCACCCAATAAAACAAATTTTTTCAATATTTTTTTATAAAGTGAAAACAAAAGGAGATGGGGGGAAAAAAAAATGAATGAAAGGGAAAAAAAATCAAAATTTCTTTTTTTTTTCCCTTCTATAGAATACCTTAAAAAATTTCAAAGTTTTTTTTACCCATTTTTCGGGGAAAAAAACTTTTAAAAATTAAAGTTTTTAAAATTTATCTTTATAATTTTTTAGTAAATTTGAAATTTTTTAATATTTTTTTTTTTTCTTTTAGGTGGTCTTTAAATCCCATTAAAATTAAATGGGGTAAGTCCAAGTATTATAGTATTTGTCTCCCGGGGGCTTTTTTTGTATCAATTATGGTTTGTCTTTTTTTTAAATTTTTTTAAAAGCCCAAGCTTCCAAACCCTTTTAAAACTAATTTTTTAATTTAAAAAATCATTTTTTTCCGGGTTTCCCGATTAGCTAAAAATATTTTTGAGGGCCTTTTTTAAAAATTTTTTTTTGGGTTTAAACGTTTTTTTTAAAATTTTTAATTTTTAATTTAAATTTTTGACGAAATTTATTTTTTAAAATCTTATTTTGTTTTTTTAAAATTTAAAGTAAAAAGGGGGTTTTTTTTCAATAATGAAAATTCAAAAGTTTTATATAGATCTTTAACGGAATTAA
>JAHBCN010002650.1:0-87508 GCA_019359885.1 Listronotus oregonensis
ACAATTTACTTTTACTTTGTTGGTGCTTACAACCCGAAATAAAATTACTCATTTTTTTTTAATTCTAACGTTAAGTCAAAACGAGAAAGATAATATATATTTTTTTGCGGAAAACAATTGGAATCGTATTTATTTAGTATGTCAAAATAGGTATTTATTTATTTTTTTAGTTTGAATACATATTAAAACCAACTTTTAACCGGGTAGATATCTTGGAAACTGAAATTTTAGACGATGGAGGAGAACCAAGGATATTTGGAGCAGACATAGTTAAAGTAAGTACATTGCTTATATGAATTAAAACCTACATCGTTGTCTTTTCTTATGTAATCTTAATGAAACAATACTATATACTATTTTTTAGTAACAACAGCTACAAAAATATCGCGGAGCATATTTTTTTAGTGAATTTTGCTTTTAATATTTAGTGTGCTCAGAATAAGATGATGTACATGGGGATATTGGAAACCGAGATAGTCGGTTAAATGGACGAAAAGTTGCGTTATTGTACGCCTAATAATAATCCGGGGTTGTAATATTTTAAATCGATACCGTTAACTAGATACAGTGTGAAATACAAAAATGTGCATTTTTGAAAAAACCCCATATTGTACTTATTATAAAAGCTAGAATAATCAAATTTTTACAATTTAGGTAAGAGGATACGGTGTTTTCGAAAATGGTGTCAAAAAACTTCTAGGCCTACTATGTTGCGCCCGGCCGGAGTCAACTTTCGTTTTCTTATGGACGCCATATTGAATTGTTACATTTTTGAAAAGCCCATTAAAAATTCTTTTCAACCATGTATAATTTACTTATGATCGGCGAAGAAAAATAATCAAAAATAACAAAATTAAGATTATAAAATAGGTAGCAGGCTTTAATATTTCTATTTAATTTTGTCAAAGTTTTACTATCAGAAATAAGTGAGTTCTGTTAATAAATTGTAAGTTTTAAAATGAATTACTCAAATAGTTATAAGTACGATATATTGGAGTGTTTTATTCTCTGTCGAAGAAATGACGCACAAGCTAAGGAAATGTATTTTAATAGATATTTAGGCGTTTAAAGGAAATCCTTGTAGCTTATGGAAGTTTGGAAGTAAAAAGAACAAAATTTCCAAACGAAAATAATAAAAATTTGGTGTTGCAAGCGTGGTGAGACGTCTTTGCGTCAAATAAAAGAGACAACAGTCGTTTTTATTATCAAATCCTTAAAGCCTTGCTCTTTTTTAATGTTTTAACTTTTTGTTCATCTTGATAATTCCTTTTTTAGAGGAGATATTATACTTAGATATTTTGGGGCGCAATGTAGTTATAGAGCTTCAAATAGTTTTTGAAAATTTTATTAAGAAATGGTAAAGTTGATACGGAAATATACACGCAAATTATTAGTACATTTTAAAGGAAAACCCACAAATGTGTTTAAATTATTTTCTAAAATAGAAACTTGGCCGAAAAATCCTAAATTATTTTAAGAGTGCATTTACGCTATACCTTAGGGGTCGGGCGAAAGAACGCGGAAACGGTGGGCGGAGACTAACAAACTCCCACTACCACAATTTTCGTATAGCCGCATTAAAAATTTTATATTTTATTTAGGTTCTTCCAAATTCGGTTTATCGATGCGATGTTGTTTCCTATCGCAAGCAAGCCTACAGGAGATAACGTTTTTCGGTAACTATTTTTCACTTAAATGACATAAATTATACACCATTTTAAGGGTAAGAAAATAATTTATGCCTCTGCTGCAACAGATTTTTTAAATATAAGTCGAGTTAAGAGAAAATAGTATCTAAACATAACCGATTTTAGGGTGACTTTCCCTCAAGGAAATATTAAAAACTAAATCCAAATTTAAAAAACTGTTACAGCAGAAGCCTAGATTTAAGTGTCGGCTTTCATATAGTTTTAAAAAATTATCGATAACTCATACAGTTTTTAAGAAAAACATTATGCCCCGAACCCCAAATTGGATCCAATTTTCGCGGCGCGAATGGACTCTTAAAGAAATGTGAGGAAATTTTGGATTAGAATAAAAAAAACAAAAAATTATAAATGCTTTATTTTAGAGTGAAATGTCCAAATATATTTAAAAATATATACACAAATTTCAGTTAAAATAAATTTTAAAAATTCAAGGGTTGGTAGGGGGCCGCTACCCTTTAGCCAGACCTTGACTTTTATGTTTAGGGTTCCTTCAAGGACAATTACACACATTTTCAAAATGCCTGCGGACTGCATTTTAAAACGCCAAAAATATCGCCCGTATCGTGAATGACCCTGCCAGGGTACTTAAGAAAGGGGATCAAATTAGAAGAATGGAGTTTTGTCAGTGGTTTATTGAAAAAAATACGAAGATACCAAATTTTTATATGAAAGTCTTTTGGTCTGATGAGAGTCGATTTACTAACTGTGGACTTTTAAAACGAATAAATACGAATTTTCCGGTCAGATATAAATCCACACCTCAGGGGCGTATCTAGGAAAAAATTCTGGGGGGGGCACACGTACTCAAAAACTGAAGGGAACTTCGGCTTGTTTTGTTAATAAGTAGTAGTTTTACAAAAAAAAAACAATTCACGATGTAAAAAGTTGTGTTAAAACTATTTACAATAAACTGTAATATATCATTACCAGTCCAACTAGAAATCATAGGATGTATAAATCAAAGAACTGCTGAGTTAAATGTATTTTATTACAAAAAAGTGACAGAAAAATAAAAAAACAGTAGTACAATTAATTTACGGGGAACACTAAATTAGAAAAATAAAATTTAAATGTTTATATTTAGCCTTCTTTTAGCTTGAGCCATATCGTTTAATACCTCGTCGGGGAAACTATAATATCAGGATGGATATTCAATAGTGCTAGGCCGTTAAGACGATTAGAACCTGCCGTACTTCTTAAATAAGTTAGCAGCCTACGGAGGGTAGAGAAAGATCTTTCGTTTGTGCAACTTGTCACTGGAAGAGTGACAAAAATTTTAAAAGTTTCTTGATATTTGGGAAAATTGTTTCGTTGCAGGAAGCATACCATCGATGGCATTTTTGAAAACATTATCTGAAAGTTTCCTTTGCCATAATTTACTTCAGCTACTAGAATTGCATCATGTTTTCAAAAATAAATTCATTTTCTATGTAGAACTTGACCAGTTTCAAAAATTCATTTTCAACATTACTGCTCTGTCTTAAAAGACAATTCACAAAAGATTCAATAATATTTTTATGATTTGTAAACCTTTCTTGAAGGGTTACTATATAATAATCCAAATAAGGTAGAAAAATATTAATTTTGAAATAATCCCTTGCATTATTTGCCCTTATGTTAGCTCGGTGGACTTGTCTTCCTACTGTACGAGGCATTGAAATATCGACTTCCTCGCCAAATACTTCCCTAGCAACACTTTTAGCTTTGTTAAAGAGCTTACCAAATTCTTCGTCAGAGGGTTTCCCTCAATACCTTTAGTTCGGCAACAACATTTTCTGTCAGATTAATTGCCTCAGCATAAATCTATATTAGGCGACTGCAATAACTTGCATAGAGGTAGTATAACTGAACAATTTCTCTACAATAAACAGTTTTAAAAGAAAAGCTGGATTAGAAATTGAGTCGAAAAGTGTGCGAGCTTCACTGGCACTTACTGCATCCTTCCATTGAGCGATTTCTCCAACGAATGGATTAGTGCCCGATACAGCTCTACAAAAACAGACACTGACTCATGCTTTTCTACCCATCGAGTAGGGCACATCTGCTTTAGTTTTGTCCGTTTTACTTGCTGTTCTTCCTGATCAATATATTTTGTGAGTACTGCCAGTCTTAGGATGTTCATAAAAACATAACACTTTTCAATTATTCCTAGAGTATTTCTTACATCAACAATTTCACATGACTTTGAAACCGCTAGATTCAGGAATGACTTGCACAATGTACATAAATGGCAGCAGGGTATAGTTCCTTGATTCTGGCTTGTACTCCGGATATTTTTCCTGCCATAGATGCCGCCCCATCATATCCCTGACCGCACATATATTTCAATTCAACTCCTGCTGATGCTAGGAAGGAAATTATGTTTTGTGAAATGTTTGATGCAGATGCATTTTCTATTGGGATAAACTGAATAAAATGTTCAATAAGAATATTTTCTTTAACATATCTAACACAAACAGATAATTGTTCTGTATTAGAAACATCAGCAGTCTCATCTGCAAGCAACGCGAAAGCTTTGGCTTCGTTGACTTCTTTGACTATCTTTTTAAAATGATATGATTACAGGATTCTATAATTTCATTTTGTATGATTGGGCTTAAATAAGTTGCATTATTACCTGCGGTATCAAGATGATTTCTCAAAGATTCGTCACCCGAATCTATTCTAAATAATAACAATTTTTAAAGAGCCCTATGCCTTTTTTCTGTTGCTTTCTTCAAAAGTTTCGTTAACATTTAGTCTACCAGAATCCCTGTGTCCACGTAATGGTAAATTGTTTTGACCACAAAAATTATAGTTTTTATTATTGGTGTCAACTTTTTCGATTTTCGAGAGATTGCAAGTAAGCTTCCTGATTTAATATATTTTCTATTGAACGACCGGGATTTTCCAAAACAGCTTTTAAATTATCTGCAACGAATATTGAATTTTTATGATATAAAGTATTTTGGTGGTTTTCAAATTTTTCTATCCCATTCTTTCAATTTCTAAACGGTTCTGTACATAAAACGCCTACGAGTTGACTGCCTGTGTGGCCCACAAGTTTCTTGGCAAAAAGGACACAGTATTTGCAGTACACTCCATCATCAATGTTGGAATAGGAGAGCCAGAAGTATTTCTGAAACCAAGCAGGATTGAACTTCCGCTTTTTGTTTCCGATCTGCGTTAACGGAAATTGAAATTCTATAGGTGGTGTCCATAAGTTTTCCAGGATTTCAATTTTTCTCCTATCTTCTAAGAAATTCTTGCCCACAAAATTGCCAATGTCGTTGGCGTTAATGTAAACATCGCCTAACACATTTGGTTTTATTGAGTGTTGCTTCCTGTAACAAAACAAAACAAGTAGTTTTAAATATGATCAAGATTTAAAGTGGGATAAAGGCGATATATTATGTGTTATGTGCGTCCTTCCTTGCTGATTAGCTCCCAAAAATCTAAGTGTCTAGATGTCCATATAACAAGTATAACAACAAAACAAACTTACCATATTGACATCTGTAGAAGTAGAAGTACTAGCGATTCTTTGTGGGTCATTATTTTCAAATACCTCGGTTTTGCATTTAATTTCCTTGTCTTGCTGAGTACTCGATTGTGTCTCATCTGTGTTCTTATCAGGCTTAAGCTTAAGCCATGTAAATAAAGACTGAGTCTTCATTTTTTTTAGGTGGCAGTTTCTCTTCCATCATCTAAAAATATAGGTGTACCCAATTAAATATATTCTGCCATACTTAATAAGCCAGTCTACTTTAACACAGGAAAGCATAACTCTTCTGTCTGCATGCTTTAAGAGATAATAATCAGCAAAAACTGGACTAAGTCCGAAAATTGTGCGTATTTTTCAAGATGCTCTGGCGGCAAAAATCTTTGTTAGCAAAACTCTATCCTAATTATATGCAAAGCTATAAAATGACTGCACTACAATAAAATTTAAAATATCTTATACTTACGTGAACTCACGAACTCAACTCAATTAAAATGCTATCACAACCTTTAATAGGTAAAACCCTGGGGCAAAACCAAATTTTGAAGTCACAAATGCGTCCTTGCTGCTAAAAGCATTTAAACACGGGAACAGCCTGTCCGTACTACCGGACAATTATCTTACCGGACAGAAGACCCAATGTTGCCAGATGAAGTGCACAGAAAATCGTGAAACTCGGTTCCAAAAATCGTGTAAATTAGAAACAGCGTTAATATTACTTTAAAATAATAAAAAAAAACCAAGTAATAAAAACGGAAGACACTAACACATCTTATTTATTTTAATAAATAAAACATCATATTCTTCTTTCAAAACAACAATTAAAATAAATACAGAACATATCTTATTATATTACGAAGACTCAGAATCACTTGAGTCTTCGTCTAAATACAATAACTTACTATGCCAATTTTTTAATCATCTTTTATTTAAATTAAAATCATGACATGTTTTATTTTCCATAAAACTTTTGTGTACAAAATAGCTTCTATTGTTTTTGTTTTAAATTTATTGCGAAACTGTTTTTTAATTAGGTTGATTTGAGAGAATACCCTTTCTACAGCAGCACTCGAATGAGGCAAACAAAGAACTTCAAAAACAAATTTAGTTAAAATTGTAAATTTTGGTGAAACTCCTATTTTCACATAGGCAATATCCTTCCAAAATGTTGAAATATCATTTTGAATGGCTTCCAGAGGATAATTTTTTAATAAACGCCATTCATTATCCAGATCCTGCATTTCTTTAGGATGAACTAAATTTGAAAAAACGATGCTATCTATGTCAGAAATTGTTTTTCTTCTTTGGATTTCACACACATGGGATCCAAAAATTTAAATTTCTCGATGACTGAGTGGCGAAGTCGATAATTATTTTATTAATAAACTTGAAAATTGAAGATTTAATGAAAAAGTGATTACTTTTTCGTGAAAAATCGTAAGATTTGGTACTTCATTCATGTAATCGTGTAAAAGGACTGAAATCGTGTAATTACACGATTAATCGTGTAATCTGACAACACTGACAAGACCGATGACGCGTGAAGCAACTTGTGACTTGTCCTTCTCTTCTCCATTGCATCGGATCTTCTCGTGAATCCCGATCTCATTAGCCGAGCGGCAGACCTTCTATATGGACATCAGGCCGTATTTTTAATAGAATTTTATTTCTATTTGCAGAATACTCAGTAAAATACATATAATTTAAAATATGTATATACAGCTAGGTTAACCTTAGAGCTCTGGGGGGGGCACGTGCCCGAGTGCCCCCCCCCTGGATACGCCCCTGCCACACCTAGTTTAAGAAGTTAGGCACCAAGTTAGGTGGGTATTTAAAGTCTAGCTAGGTGTTTTTGGTACCCAGGTGATGGGTCCGGTTTTTCTTTATGAAAATCTAAATTCGGGGAGATATTTGAACCTTCTAGAAACTAATGTTGTAGAACAAATAATGAAACTTCTACTAGCCAACTTTCAAAGCATGTTTTTCCAGCAAGACGGCGCCACATAATGGACAAATCATAACAAACTTTTTGAATAATGAATTTCCCAACCAGTGGATAGGTAACCAGGGACCAGTAAGATGGCCTGTGAGTCTACTCTAAGTCCTATGAAAACATGGAGCAATAAGAGCTACTGTTATGGAAGCTGTAAATAGGCTTACTCCGCAAATGATAGGCAGATCTTGTAAGGCAGTGCTGACGCGATGCGAGTTGTGCGTTCGAGAAAACGGTAAGACTTATTTGAACATTTACTTTAGTGATAAGTTTTTTTTAGCTTTCCCTCTTAGCTTTTAGCGTTTGTTGTTTAAAAGTGCCGATAAATTTGTTCATTTTATTAATATTCTAGTTTTAAAATCTTTTTTTTTAATTTAATCTAAGTTCATATTAAATAGAAATATCAAAGCCTGCTACGATAAAATTTTAATTTTGGTATTTTTGATTATTTCTCTTCGCCGATCATAAGTGTATTATATATATAGTTAAAAAGCATGTTTAATGGGTATTTTAAAAATGTAAAAATTCAATATGGCGTCCATAAGAAAAACGAAAGTTGACTCCGGCCGGGCGCAATAGTAGGCCTAGAAGTTTTTTGATACCATTTTCAAAAACACCGTATCTTCTTACCCAAATTGTAAAAATTTGACAATTCTAGCTTTTATAATAATTACAATATGGGGGGTTTTTCAAAAATGCACATTTTTGTATTTCACGGTATCGATTTAAAATATTACAACCCTGGATTATTAGTAGACATACAATAAAGCAACTTTTCGTCCATTTAACCGACCTTGTATCTCTAACGGTTTCCAATATCGCCATGTACATCATCTTATCCTGGACACACTGTATAGTAGGAAATTGTATGAAGTATATGAAATATGTAGGTCAAAAATTATAGAAAAAAGAGAGACATAATTTAAAATTGAATTTTGTTACAAATGTTTAAAAGATACCATAAGTCCCTATGTTATATTTTGATAATGCTACTTTAAAATAATTTCTGTATAAATATTTTGAATTTTTTTTTGCGTATAAAATATTTAATTTTAAGATACGTTATTAAATAATCATATATTTTAATGTACGTATAAAAGTAACTAAAAGTAAAACTATTCCATAGCAAATGTAATGCTTTATTTAATTATTCTACAGCTTAGAGAGCGAATGCTTAAACGACATGGGAAACAAGCTGTATTAAATACTTCATATACGTTGGATGATATGGTAAGTAAAAAATTAAACTTTTTAATTGTTAGATTAAAAATAATTTTTGTTTAAACTTGCAAGATAACTAAAAATAACACATGTCCACAAAAAAAGTGGTATGTGCTGGATGTCGAACTAAGATGTTCTGACGTTTTTTTTTTCCGAGAAACACAAATCTAAAGTTAAAATTGGGGGCCAAACAGCAAAAAAATCGAGAAAAACTAAAACAACCAATATGGTGTATTTACCGGCATAAGCTTGGACGACGTTTGGACTACGACTATATAAACTATAAGAGATACAAAAAAATTTATAAAACAAAAAATTAAACTCTCTAAATTCTCCATATAAAAAGTTATATTTTTGATAAGATAAATAATAAAGAAGATATAAACAAAAATTCAATTTTGACAAACAATTTTAATTTAAAAAAGGGAAAAAAATATTTTTTTAATTAATGTGATTTTTGTTTTTTTATTATTATAAATCATTTATTTTATTCATTTAAAACTCAAATTACTTAAAATTTGCAGAAAAAATAAAAAAATAAAAAAATATAAATTTTTAAAAAATCCTGAAAGTTTGGTTTTTTTGATTATAACTCGAAAAATATTGCATTTAGATGAAAAGGTATATAACTTAAACTAAGGGCCTTGTAAAAATATATATTTTTTGTTCTATAAAGTTTTATGTTTTTTTTATAGTTTTTAAAATATTTGAGGCTTTAAATTTAAAAAAAAATCTTTAATATCTGAAATTACGTCTTTTCTCGATTTTTTGCTGTTTGACCCTCAATTTCGACTTCAGATTTGTGTTCAGATGAAAAAAAATACACCATCTTAATTCGACAACCAACACACACGACTTTTTTTGTGGACCTGTGTAATTATACACAAATATTTAAAAAATAATATATTCTGGTATATAATATAGTGTTTCCCAAATTGGTGGGAAATGTATGGGGATCTTGGAAACCACGATAGATAGAAAATCGGTTAAAGGGGAAAAGTTTTGGACAATTGTGTTAATAAGCTAATCCCGTTTACTAGATGGTTTTATCAATTCAGGTTTTTGATAAATTTTGAAAAAACCTGAAACATGGCCATATTTTTTTTTATAAGTGAAAATTTTTCAAATCTGTAAAAACTTCTTCAAAGCAACTCTTTTTGTAGTATATGACCAAGTAGTTAATTTTTATTTTCTACGTTTCGGGTTTTTAGAATCATCATCAACTTTATTTTTTCATATGGACGCCATATTGGATTTTTACGCAGCCAAATAGTGCTTTTATTCTGATTTTAACAATGTATAACATGTTATAATTTAAGAGTTTATAACCTTATTTATTTCAAAAAACAAATATTTTCTCAGTTGGCCTTGATTCCGGCGAACGTCATTTTTTTTGTAAACAATAAAATATTAGTAATTGGCAAAATAGATAAGCTGAACAGATATTTTACAGAAATGGGTTTCGCGAACATAGCTATAACGTTAATACCGTGTTACAACAAAACTGCATGTAACAAGTTAATTGAAACAAGTGAAAACAAAAACAATGAAAAGTGGCTAAACTAATATTCCTACTAAAATGAAGATGTAAAATAACGACCTAAAATTCAAAATGTTGCCCATATTTCTTGACATATTAACGATATTTTATAATTAATAATTTTAAATAGTCCTAACTACCCTATGAATGGTTGATTTAGGTATGTGGAATTCTCTATCAACATCCCTGGCTGAAGATGTTGGATTTTCTTTAAAATGTTGGTTAACTGCAGCATCTCGTTGTCGATTTTCTTCAACGTACTTCTTATGTCGTGGTTTTTTAAAACTTCCGAATTTAAGCAAATTTGTAACCAGTTTTCGAAAGTATGTTAGTTTAGGATGCCTTTCAGGAAAATGGTCGAAATACGTTTGCGCAGCTATATTAACATTTCTTTTGCTTTGGAAATAACGTTGCAAAATATCAAGTTTTTCTTTAAATAATTAACCATTTTACAAAGTTGAAAAAATTTTAATAGCGTACCCGAGCTAACTTGATAATGACGCTAGATGACATTCGCCGGAATCAAGGCCAACTGAGAAAATATTTGTTTTTTGAAGTGGATGAGGTTATAAACTCCTACACTATAACATGTTATACATTGTTGAAATAAGAATAATAAGCACAAAAATCCAATATGGCGCCCATATGAAAAAGTAAAGTTGATGATGATTCATCAATTTTATTTTTCCATATGGGCTCCATTACATTTTTTTGTAACACGGTATTTACGTTAAAGCTATGTTCACAAAACCCATTTCTGTAAAATAGCTGTTCAGCTTATCTATTTTGCCAATTACTAATATTTTATTGTTTACAAAAAAAAAATGACGTTCGCCGGAATCAAGGCCAACTGAGAAAATATTTGTTTTTTGGAATAAATGAGGTTATAAACTTTTAAATTAGAACATGTTATGCATTGTTAAAATCAGAATAAAAAGCACTATTTGGCTGCGTAAAAATCCAATATGGCGTCCATATGAAAAAATAAAGTTGATGATGGTTCTAAAAACCCGAAACGTAGAAAATAAAAATTGACTACTCGGTCATATTCTACAAAAAAAAGTTTCTTTAAAGAAGTTTTTACAGATTGGAAAAATTTTCACTTATAAAAAAAATATGACCGATTTTCGAAAATGCATGTTTCAGGTTTTTTCAAAATTTATCAAAAACCTGAATAGATAAAACCATGTAATAAACGGAATTAGCTTACTATCTTAATTGTCCAAAACTTTCCCCATTTAACCGATTTTCTATCTATCGTGGTTTCCAAGATCCCCATACATTCCCCACCAATTTGGGACACACTGTATAGTATTGTTCTTGTGTTTGGAGGCGCCAAACTAAATTATTTTTCTGTTCTTTTTAATCCCGCAAGATTTGGCTAACATCAAGTAGAATCTGTTCGTATTTTAGTAAAATAAAGACTCTTTGTGATCTAAAAGAGGTATAGTGTAAATTAATTTCTGATAATTTTTACAATATCTGTCGCAATACAAAACCTTTTATACCAAGAAAAAAGTTATAAATCTAGAAGGTATGTTCGGTATTGGTCAACAATTTTGTCCTTTCGCAAATTTTTCTTTTTGTCTTTTGTAATGAAAATACGTGTTTTGTGTTATCTAAAATATTAAATATATTCTTGACGTATTTAGTGTTGTAAAGAGTCATCTACCAATGTCTAAACATATATATTTGTTGTTTTTCCTCATAAACAAAAAATAAAAATCGCCTGGTATATTTTTCTTCGTAAATCTTAAAGAACACTTAAAAAGAGGCATTCTATATGGCATGCGGTAATTAAAATAAAATAATTACTATTTATAACGGTAAAACGTATAAAACTCTAAACTTCAAAAAATATTAATTTTTTGTTTTTGGTGTTTTAGGTATTTATTTTTACCTGATTAAAATAGCAAATTTCTACTATAAATTCGATTAATTCATTTTTTTTTTTAATTAGACCTTTCATTAAGATAATGTTAATTGTACATTGTAAATCTTTTGTATGGATTTATCAAGTGTTCTTCTAAAATCTACGAAAAAAATACATGGCTATTTTTTTTGCTGGGAAAGCCGCAAATATACTCCTGTTGAATCCTCGTAGAATGCCCAACCGCTGTGATCACACATCGTCGTTGTGGTTGGGCCCAGTAGGATCTTTAGGAACATGCGCTAGAGTTGCTGGTTCTCGGCAACTCTTGTTGCCACCGTATGGAATGGGATCCGAAACTAAGATGAACACTAGGCTTTAACTCAAGGTGTTAGCATACCGTGCTGATAAGTGAATGACATCCTGTGCCTTAAACGGGTGTCCCCAACGGTGCCTCTGAGATATAAAGCGGATAGGACCGTTTTCATAGGTAAGGCAAGAGATGCGGCCTCAGAAAGAACATCTGGTTCCTGTAACAAGGACCTGGTAGCTACCCAAGTCACTACACCTAGAGAGGGGGCATGATGGATCTAATCGTCTGCTCGTCATACTCGCCAGGAGACAGGGACACCAGAACACATCAGAACGCATTGTGCTCGTGTCCGGTAGCGACAAGAGTGAGAGGAGATGTAAGAACTCTCTCCCAATCTGGTATCGGATTCATTAGAAGTCCGATCCTATTGGGAGAAATATAAAAAGGTGTGAGCCACAATAGACCGAGCGGTCGCAGTGGAGGGCGTAAAAAGTCCACTCACTTTAAACCTACCCTACCCTACCCTCGTTGAATGATTATGTCTAAAAAGTAACAATACCAAAATTAGAAATGTTACTACCATAATAATATGTAGTCTAGTTGAGAAGTTAATATTCTGGGAAAATTAGTTACAAGTCTCCTAAAAATATGATTGATGGTTTAAACGATCCGAAATGGCATCTGGAAAAAGACGTATTATGAATTTTCTTGCAAAAAAATTACAATTGTTATTAACAAAAAAACTGTAAAAAAATAGCCGTCCAGCTTTTTGGCAAAATCTCAAAAGTATAGGTGATAGCTCTTATATTATAAAAGTTTCCGAAAGAGCAGGTAATTTCAGTAAAAAAGTATTAGATTCCCGGAATTGTAGCTCCAATATTTATAATTTTACTTTAACGTTGAAAATCGGCTTTTGCGCGGCAGTTTCAGCATGCGCGCGCCGCCACTGTAGTAAGCGTAGTTTTTAAATATTTTTTTTATAAAATTAAATATTAATAAAAATTTGAAAAAATCTGGCGTTATCTAGACACTACAAAGAATATGATCCCGCGATAATAAAAGTTGTATCACCATTTTTCAAAAAGTTATTCAATTGTTAATTAACAGTTTTTTTACGGGTCTCTATTGTCATAAACTAATTAATCTATAATTTTTTTGTTTCTTGGAGTGCTTTTCATAAACATACTCAACAAGATGACATTAAAAAGTTTAATATTTTTTTTATTAACTTTGAAGTAAAAAAAATGAAAAATTGAAATAATGTTTTTTTTTTTTTTATTTTAAGCTATTACTGATTGCATCTTCATGTTAGGTATTTTATAATTATTTTATAGTTTTTTTTCTGCCATTTGTTTATAAATTGTTTATAAACAAATGGATTAATTAAATATTTTTAATTTTTTTTCGCCATATTGTTAGCGTAAGAAAATAATAATTTTAAAAAATCAAATACAATATTTTATTGTTTATAATCGTTTTTTCTTATATAAATTATTAAGAAATCGTTTTTTTTTTCATAATTTGCATTTCTAAATATAATGGCAATTTTTTGTTGAGTATGTTTATAAAAAGGCTCCAAGAAGCAAAAAATTGATAGAATAATTATTTAAACGTTTATACCGCCATTTATGACAACAGATTCCCGTAGAAAAACTGTTAGTTAACAATTAAATAACTTTTTAAAAAATGGTGATACAACTTTTATTATCGCTGGATCATATTCTTTGAAGTGTCTAGATGACACCAGATTTTTTTAAAATTTTTTAATTTATAGTTAATTGCATTAAAAGTTATTTAAAAAATATCCTCACTACAGTGGCTGCGCGCACATGCCGAAACTGCCGCGCGAAAGCCGATTTTTAACGTTAAATTAAAATTATAAATATTGGAGCTACAATTCCGGGAATCAAGAACTTTTTTACTGACTACTCTTTCAGAAACTTTTATAATATTTAAGCTATCACTTATACTTTTTGAGATTTTGCCAAAAAGCTGGACGGCTATTTTTTTGTACAGTTTTTTGTTAATAACAATTGTTATTTTTTTCGCAGGAAATCAACTTCTCGACTGAACTAATGATGTTTTAAACTAAAAGCATTGCAGTTTCCACCATACGATCTGTAAGATCCACAAAAAACTTGTGGCCCAATATATTTATTTATTTATTTATTGGTTTTTATGGTTTATTTAATAATTTCCAAATTACTTTTTACATTTTTTATTTACATTATAAATAAAAAAAATGTTGTCCTTTTGTAGAAGCGTATTATCAAAGCGACCAAACACTATTTTTATACAGAAATAGGACCGTTTACATTGTGTATTGTTTTGCCGGACAAATATGGAATGGTGAAAATAAATAAAACACAGGCAGCAATAAACTTACCGGAGCCTAACCCAGAATTTATTTTAAATAATGAATATTGGAAAGTTCATCCTAACTGGTACACAGCTTTTAAATAATAAAATCAATTAGTTAACAATATTTATATTTAATTTTTAGGATTTATTGTCAAGATTGTCCACATACAATAGAGACACCACTTAAAAAAGTGGAATATGCATACTATCATCCAGGACATCGTAAGTAGAGGTTTCTTAAAAAAGCCCCATTTTGTTTTTCATTTGGCTTAGATAGACAGACTAATTTAGTTAATACAATGGTAAATTAATGAGAAATAACATGGGTTAGATAAGAGCTAATCAATGCTATAATTAAACAATACATATCTTATGGTAATTTAACAAAAAAGAAAACACAAAGCACTATTATATCGATGGTTGAGTACTCCCTCATACTTTATATTATAATGGCCGATATGAAATAAATTAATGCTCTAATAATTACAGACAGTAAATTAACCTTAATACTAAAAAATGGTCGGTACAATCAATTAAATCCTTATCCAAGTTTCACCAACAATCAAACTGAAATGTATTCTGAACTTTTTCAAACATATCAGGATTTAAATTATATTATAATAACGGTATAGTCTGTCTCAAAGTATACCGTGTTAGCTCTTGCCTTCATTTATGGATTATACCTACCAACAGCAATAAAACTGCGGATCGGTAGGTATTAAAGGACAGAACATTACGGACGGACTTTAATAATATAAAGATTTATAATTTATTGTTTATTTAGGTAAATATATTCTTAAAATTAAATTAAGAAATTAAATATATGCAAAGTTTTAATAAATTTATAACTGCATTATCTATACATAATAACATTTTTAATCTAAATATCTAAATCTAATTCTATTTCACTATTAGTGTCATCATTAAGATTAATTACAATAGGATTTATGTTGTGTTGGATAGAAATGTAAGAGTCCTCAATTTTTATAATGTGGTTTACTGAATTTTTCCAGCTCTCAACTGGTATGTTAGTAATTACATTTTTTATTAAATTTATAACACTGGGACTTAAAGTAGGTGTAACATTTTCTGCTCTGATCTTGAATTTTACTTGGTTCCACAAATGCTCTATGGGGTTAAACATACAGTGATACGGGGGAAGCCGTAAGACAGTATGCCCAGCCTGTTCAGCCAAATTATTACATACATATTATTTTTTAATTGCATATGAATTTAGGACTTCCAAAAGATGCGTTTTTTGTAACTGAATTCAAAATAAATATAATTTTCTAACAAATATTTCTGGATTTCAGTTTTTGAACTTGATGAAGCTGGTGCTTTGTGTAGCATACGGCGGCGGTAGCTTGCGTTATCCATGACAATAACACTGTTGTTTGGAATATTTTTTAAAAGATAATTTTGAAACCAGTTTTCAAAAACTTCTGCACTTGTATCCTCATGATAATCCAAGCTAGAATCCTTAATATTCTTTGCAGACAACAGCAAGTAGTTTGGGACAGCCTAGCTTCTTTTTCAGTTTATCCAAGGTAGGAATAACTCCGCTTTCATAAAGACAATATATTTTCCTTCTTATTAGGTCCTGAAGTCTATTGTCTATAAGGTGAGATTGAAAATAACTACATTTTTTTCTTTTGTTCAATTCTTCACTAATAACCCTTATCGATGATGTTGGAGTTTTTGTAAGTAGACAGGTTTCTTTTAAAGCTTCTGGTTTAATTAGACCTCTACTGATTAAAGTTTCATACACATTTTTTACAACCTGTTTTGCATCTAATGACAAATGATTTTGACGCGACATATTCTCGTAAAACAACTTTTTCGAAACGCACAGTAAAAACGGTTATTTAACATTGCCACTAAAATATTAGCCAAAATATTTATATGCCTAATGGTTAATACTCAAGAAATACCTGGCCCACCCCTGCCCTTATGAACAAATAAGACAGACTATACCTCAAAAGAATATCACAAATGATATGGCACACATAATATGGGAATCTGGCCTTCGAAAGATTTTTTTTTAAATTTGAGTATGTTGTTCTTTAGGTCAATAGAAACATTTTTTAAATAGAACATTCTTGTGCAAGCTTACAGGGTGGCCTAAAAAAATCACTAAGTAGTTATAGCTTTCCTCTTTCTTAATAATAATTTAAACGCCTAAAAAGTCTGATTTACCATCTAAATCCAAGAAAAAAAATATTATAATTTATTGTTTTAACCTAAATTTCCCCTTATAAACTGTCAGAAATGTATAAATTCTGAAAATATATACAAGTATATCACGATATTAACATTTTAGTTAGCATAATCCATATTATTTATTTGATACTGGACCATCCTGTATGTGTTAAGTGTTAAATCAAATTATTTTAACTCTAAACAAATATATAAAATATTATTCCGTTGAAATTAGACGAAAATTCACTCTTTTTTGGGCCACCCTATTGGCCTGCACAAAAATGTCCTATTTAAAAGATGTTCCTATTGATCTAAGAAACAACATACTCAAATTTTTTTAGAAAATCGTTCGAGAGCTGGAATCCCATGTTATGTGTGCCATATCATTTGCCATATTCATGAGCAACGGCAAAATTTTGACAAAATTAAAGCATTTTTATACCGATAAAACAAATGAAACTAGAAATAAAGCTAAAATTTTCGAATTACTTAACCTTAAGATTTTTAAAATTATTTGCAAAGCTTAGGCGCTCATTATTGGTATAAGATATCTATTTTTTTTATTTCTATTAAAAAACTTTTTATCTCGTTGTTTTCGCTATTTATATAGGTACTTACGCGCTTATAAACGTAAATATTTCAAATCCAAATTATTTTACAGGGACACCATTATACAACGACCTCATATATGATCTAAATAGAACGGCATGGTTCGACGATCCTATTTTGCACGAAAATAAGTAAGAACACTTTATTTATTTTTAGTGTATTTTTTAACTTCTTTTTCTAAATATTGTTTATTAAAAAAAAATGCCTGATAACTGATGATACAGTATTATCGGTGATATAATTCCTTTTCTCTTATAGGTTTATTGAACCTTACTATGTTCACAAAGTTTTTGTGTCTACCAGTTCTGGATTGACAAGGGAAAAATCCTTTAATACTGGAATTTTTAAAAATACTTATGGGGAAGAAGAAGCAGCAAATAATAGATCTATTGATGAAGACTGGTACCAAAGGTCTGTTGAAGAAAATTTTAAGCACGAAGATACGTTTATTTTCTCTGTTCCATTTGAAATATCAGGTGAGTGTATGCGTATAAAATGTAGTTGCTTTACTAGAGCTCCATTACTATGCTGTTGACACTAAATTTATAAAAAGACCTCATTTTAAGGTCTTTGTATAAAAAATTAAATTCAATGGGTTTTTCAAATATAGGGGTCGATACTCCGATAATAGCTACCCATCGTGCACTAACTAATCTTATGTTGGAAAAGAGAGGGAGGGAGAGACAGAGCAAGACTTTATCCTTCCTTCTTAAATCAAGCTTGCAAAAACTGAAAAGTTCCAATTGTCAACACTTCCATAATGTTGGACAAGTTAAGAATATAAAAAAGTATGATTTAGAACATTAGGTTCCCTATTTTTTTAGGTTACGAAAACAGCACAATGATAAGGGGCACAAAAGCAATTTTTGCAAAGAAAAAAGGTTTAAAAACCCCAGTTGCTGTTATTGGTTTGGAGTTTAATCATCAAGCTATGTATAAATTATACAATGATATTACTACAAAGGTAAGTTTTATGGTAATAATAGTTTTACATGCTTGTAGTGACACACTTTTTTTGGTATATAATTTGAACCATCTTGTAGATACTTTGCGGGCTGGCAAACTTTAAAACATAATTTATTTTCTAAATGGATGTAATTTTAACGAAATAACCCAAATTTCCAACTTTTATTCCTGTATTAAAATTTATTTAAAGTAATGAAATATATTGTGATATTTTTATATGTTCTAGTGGGGTAACTTTAGGCAGCCCTAATTTAAAAATATAACCGGTGACTCCTACAAAATTTTGTGGATATATTATCAGTAGGAATAAGACTCTAGCAGATACAATCTTAAAAAATGTTACCAATGCAGGTTCTTAATATAATTAGTGTGAGGTGCTTTGTTTATATTAATATTTGTCCGCAAAAACAATACTTTATCCGACTTATTTATGACAGATAATAAGTAGTAAGTTTCAACACAAGTGCTATTTAATTTACGCCTAAAAAATATTTTTTAACACTCATTTACTGTATCATATTTAAACAAATCACCTGTTAATAAAGTATGTTATAATTATGATTATCTTAAATTAATATGGGTTATATAAAACGATAGTCATGTTGGAAATTATTATGTTACAACTAATAATAAAAGAAGTAAAAATCATATTCCAATATATTGTTACTTGACAAAACCATTGTTTTTAAATTTGGGCTATTTTATTATTTTACTTTATCAAACTCCTGATAGCAATGAAAAAAATATACATATCCTATTAATATTTTAACTATCTTCTACTATAAACGGTATTGACGGAAGAGCTTTTGAGTAAGCACATTCACTTAGACCAACTAAATTTATGTCTCATTTTATTATATTTATTTTAAGCCAAAATGTTTTCTGGAGACAGACCGACATCTTTTGCAATCTTGGACTAGTTAGAGTGTATTCATTCTCTAAAAGGCAAGAAGCAT
Source organism: Listronotus oregonensis (assembly GCA_019359885.1). NCBI lineage: Eukaryota > Metazoa > Arthropoda > Insecta > Coleoptera > Curculionidae > Listronotus > Listronotus oregonensis. The sequence goes on from JAHBCN010002650.1 coordinate 19,219, forward strand.
GCCCTGCTCTATGCTGTTTATTGAGTTTTATTCTATGCTATGACTTCAGTCACGCATTTGACATGGTCGATCATAAGCCTTAGCTTTAAATAACCTAACACAAATTATTTTTTTTAGTCTCGTGGACGATATGCAAGAAAAATTACTTGCGAATCAGACTACCTAAACTGTTTTATATTGGATAACAACGCATACATTGTATTAAGTGATGAAATTGAACATACTGGACGTTTTATTGGGGATATACGTCCAGATATAACATATTATCTCATTAAAGAAAAAGTATTTCAGTCAACCAGGTAATAATCATTTTGGCCAAAAAAAATTATACAGCAACTATTAATTGGGGATTAACCGCACGTTCTAGAAAAATCCTATCGTCTTAATAAGTGTAGAAAATAAGCAAATTTTAAACCGTTAAATAGTTAAATTAAAAGAATACAATAATAAATTTTAAATTTTTAAGTAAAGCATTACATAAGCAGTAAAAATATTGCCTAGTAATACATTCCACTCACTAATGACCAGATCTGGGAAAATAAATAATTAATTTTTTATTTAAAATTTTGGAAGCTTTACTGCTATCACTTTTTTGCTAATAAAATTTAGAACTAAAAGACAAAACGTAAATGATAGTATTTCATTGATTTAGATAAATATTTTTAGGGTATTTCTGGTTTTACATAAGATTTTTACTTACAAGTATATAACATGTATTACGACAAACTAAAAAACCACACATTTCTCATTTACATTTTTTGTATGTAGTTTGTTGGTTTCTCGGGTATTCCGTCTGGTTGTGTTTTTTGGTTGACGTTTAGATGAGATCACACTCATCTTCTTGATGGTATTCGAAACTAAACGAACAAAACCACAAACTCATTTTACACCCGTAACTGCATGTGTCTATTATCATGATATGAGAAGTTTTTCTTTGCATTATTACAGGATGTTTGATTATCAAGCTACTTGTCAGCTTCAACCACCAAAGCCCGATAAATCTTACGAAAAGAAGTGTCCAAGAAAAAAGAACAGATCTTCACAACCCACTTTTTTTGTGAAAATGGTAGGTATTAAGAAAACATAACTGGGTTTTTATATAGATTTGGTAGGTCACTAAACGGATTTACTAAATCTAAATAAACACCCTACACACTGAGCCAATTACGGCGATTTTCACGAAAATACACGCCTAAATAACAATTATAAAATAAATAATGTTCGAATGTGCTAGCAGAGCTGTCGCAATTACTTTTAAAAAGTAATTCAAATACAATTAATTAATACGATTACCAGTTACTAGCATGTTTGTTAAAAGTTATTCAATTATCAAGTAAAACTAAAAGTAATTGAATATTTTAGCAATTACAATCGAATTACTTTCTAAGTAATTGAATTACTTGGGATTTGTGAAAATCGATTACCAACAACGATTACATTGTCTTATTAATTAATAATCCAAAAACAATTACCTTTTCCGGAAAGTAATTGAATTAAAGTAATCCAATTACTGAGAAGTAATTGAATACGATTTTTCAATTATTTTAATATAATTACCGACAGCTCTGTTTGCTTGCAAGTTAATGTTGGTATTGATAATTTTCTTTCGTCTTTGTTCTTTTTATTTAAAAAAAAGGAATTATAATTATTATTTTAAATTAGAATTCAAAAAAACCGATACGGCACAATTTTACCGGCAGAAATCTGCTACCACGGAACTACAACTACATAAACTATAAGAGATACAAAAAACTTTATAAAACAAAAAATAAAGCTTTATAAATTGTCTATATAGAAAGTTATATAGACATTTTTGATAAGATAAATATCAAAGGGGATATAAACGAAAAAGTAATTTTGACAAAAAAATCGGTCAAAAAAAAATATTAATGTAATTTTTTAGGTTTTTATTTTATTATAAATTATTTATTTTATACATTTAAATCTCAAGTCACTGAAAATTTACAAAAAAAAATCCAAAAATAAAAAAATTAATAATTTGTTTCCCGGGGTATACCTTGAAAAAATCCTGAAAATTCGGTTTTTTAATTATAACTCGAAAAATATTGCATATAGACAAAATGGTTATATACAATGAGCTAACATCATAGATAGAGAAAGCATTTCATTCATAAACGCAATCGAGAGCTGCGCCCAACATGTTTTTGTTTATTATTGGCGATAGAATGGTACAAGCATAGTTTGTACTTACTTGTGAAATGATAATCCAGGAATCATATCCGTCACTTTACACACTTGGCACTGCCTTACCATTTCAACTTATTAAAAGTACTTACACAAAACTGAAATTTATACAATTGTCACAAAAATTACCCAAACAACAAAAACATTTAGACTAAAACGCCATATTGAATGTGTCATCTGTCGAGCAAAGCTGAAGGTGGTGGAAGTACGCTTCTACGAAAAATCTGCTGTTGTCACGTTGTCGCGCCTTTATTAATAGCTGTCCAAAAAGAAAATAGTATTTTGACATCATTACTTTTCTGTGTTATACTTTATAGTAATAAATATAACAAATATTATTCACAGTTTAAAATACAATAGTAGAGCTTATTTTGATGTAATTTTAGGAATAAATTAAGTAAAATTTAATCATAATATACTATCCAGTAAATGAAACAGAAAGATACTTGAAATAGTTTCTGTAGTAACCATTTTCCCGGGTTTTTGTGGATTTTATTGTTTCGAGTACAGAGGTTCATTCATCGCTAGGCAGAACCTTAGAATGTGCGTTTATGATGCCACGCTTATGCCAAATCGATGCTTTCTCCAGTTAAACTAACAGCTCATTGATTATATAGCTTAAAGAACTTGGTAAAATACGTAGTTTATGACATATAAAGTTTCGTGTATCTTTTATAGTTTTTGGGATATTGACGTTTTAAATTTAAAAAAAAGGTTAATATCTGAAATTACGCCTTTACTCGATTGTTTGCTGTTTGACCCCCCATTTTGGCTTCAGACTCGTGTTCGGCGGAAAAAAAGGCCAAAAAATCTTAGTCCGACACCCAGCACATACCACTTTCTTATGTGGACCTGTGTTATGATTAATGTATCTGAACGACTATATATTTTTAATGTACAGCTTTGTTTTTATTGCATTATTTTCAATTTCCAATGTGGTTTATAAGAAAGTAATTTGCTTATCAATTTATTTTTTAAAAGTAAATTATCTTTTTTATAATACTTATTATAAATGTATACGATATAGTATTAGTCGTTTGCTGTTATGTATATCTAAAAAAATGGCAATTCAAAATAATTTTTTATTGAATTTTGCAGTTTTTACTGAACATACTTCAGATGTTTAAGTGGCTCGCGAGCTCTTGGCTGTACGTTATTAGATCTGTTGGTGCCGGTACTGATGAAGTTATTAAAGAGGAGACTAAAACTTTTGGGATACTTAAAGTAAATAAAACTGTTCCGACACCGTGTGACCGAGAAATGTGGCTATTTACTTTAAATAAGGATTTTAGGACAACTTTCTACAACAACGATTCTCTTAAATTTAGCTGCAATTGGTAAGTTAATTGTTAATAAAACTTCTTAAAGAACCCCCCTAATAGATCAGAAAAACGGCATGGAAAAAATACCTTAGTATTGTAAATTGATAATATAGTTTATCATTATTATCAGTGTACTACATTTTCATCTTAGCGTTACACCTCTAACTTCACCATTTTGTTGCCATTGTGCAATGATAATTATCGATTTGTAAGGGAATAAAATTCTCTGCAAAAAAAATGAAGAACTTAATTGTTTGACAAACTATTTTTAAGTGATTTATATTTAAAGGTTCGCAGTTTTTTAGAAACATAAAAATAAGTATAATGACATTTAATTTAATAATAAATAATAATAATAGTTTTTACATTTAAATTGTAGCATTTGTTATGTATTTAAATTTTTGAAAAATGAACATTTGGAAGTTAGAAAATAAGAATAAGAAGTTAGAAAGAACTGGTACAATAATTCTCGTTTCATTTTTCCTTAAACATAGGTATCCTTTTTATGTAATGGTATCCAAAACTGCCTAAAATATCTCAATGAAAAATTTACAACTTCGAAAGATTTGTTTTTTTAATAATGTAAAAATTTTCATCTTTAAAGTACTTTTAAGGATTTGAGATTAGAAGGAGTTACAAAAAAGAGCTCTGCTAAATAGTAGACTCACCTGATCGAATTTGCCCGTTTTAAGGAGTGTATAAATTTTAATATTAGTGTTTTCGAAAGTATGCGACATATAAGTCTATTTATTTATTACAAAATTGGGAAATTAATAATATTCAACAGAATTCGATTTGTTTTAGGGTCAAAAAAAAAATAAAGATATGATATTTTTCTAAAGTAATATTATATTTTATTTTTGCACACGTGAGAAAGTTAGGTTAAGTATTAATTTAACCTAAAGTGATTTTTAAATGTCAAAAAAAATTACAAAAGATATTTTAATATTTTTCTAAACTAATATTATAATATATTTTTGCACACATAAGCAAGTTTGACCAAGTATTAATCTTACCTGAAGTCATCTTTAAAAGTCGAAATAAATTAAAATTTACCAAATATAATTTAATATTTTCCTGAACTTATATAATGTTTTTGCACACATATGTAAGTTTGGTCAAGCATTAGTTTAGCCTGAAGTGATCTTTAAAAGTCAAAAAAACATTAAAATTTTTAAAAAATATATTTTTCTGAACTAATATTACATTATATTTTTGCACACGTAAGCAAGTTTGGTCAAGTATTAATTTAACCTGAAGTAATTTTTAAAAGTAAAAAATAAATAAATTTTTAAAAGATATTTTAATATTTTTCTGAAATAATATTATATTTTTGCATACATAAGCAAGTTTGTTCAAGTATTAATTTACCCCGAAGTAATCTTTAAAAGTTGAGATAAATTAAAATTAACAAAATATATTTTTATATTTTTCTTAACTAATATTATATTTTTGCACACATAAGCAAGTTAGGTTAAGTATTAATTTAACCTAAAGTGATCTTTAAAGGACAAAAAAAATCAATTTTTTAAAATATATTTTAATATTTTTCTAAACTAATATTATAATATATTTTTTACACATAAGCAAGTTTGGTCAAGTATTAATTAAACCTAAAGTGATCTTTGAAAGTCGAAATAAGTTGAAATTTACAAAATATATTTTAATGTTTTGCTAAACTTAAATTATATATTTGCAGACACAAGCAAATTTGGTCAAGTATTAAAAAAGCCTGAAGTGATCTTTATAGGTCAAAAAAATATATATATATATATATATATATATATATATATATATATATATATATATATATATATATATATATATATATATATATATAATATATTTCTGAACTAATATTATATTTTTGCACACATAAGCAAGTTTGGTCAAGTATTAATTTAACTTGAAGTGATCTTTAAAAGCCGAAAAACATTAAAAGTTTTAAAAATTATTTTGATATTTTTCTAAACTAACATTATAAAATATTTTTGCATACATAAGCAAGTTTGGTCAAGTATTATCTAACCTGAAGTGATCTTCAAAAGTCGAAATAAATTAAAACTTACAAAATATATTTTAATATTTTTCTGAACTTATATTATATTTTTGCACACATAAGCCAGTTTGGTCAAGTATTAATTAATATTATATTATATTTTTGTACACATAAGCAAGTTTAGTCAAGTATTAATTTAACCTGAAGTGATCTTTACAAGTCAAAAAAAAAATTAAAATTTTCAAAATACATTTTTTTCTGAACTAATATTATATTTTTGCACAAGTTTGATCAAGTATTAATTAAACCTTAAGTGATCTTTAAACGTAAACAAAAATAATTTTTTAAAAATACAATATTTTTTTGAACCAATTTTATATTATATTTTTGTACACGTTATCAAGTTTGGTCAAGTATTAATTTAACCCTGAAGCGATCTTTAAAATAAAAAAAAAATTAAAACATATTATATTAATCTTCTTCTAAACTAATATTATATTATATAAAGTCAAAAAAAAAAAAAATTTTTAAAAACTATTTCAATATTTTTTTTAAATTTAAAAAATTTATTTTTTATATTTTTGTACAAAAAAGCAAGTTTGGTCAAGTTTAAAATTTTAAAACCGAAGTGATATTTAAAAGTCAAAAAAAAAAAAAAAAATTTTTTTTAAAAGATATAATATTTATCTGAACTAATCTCATATTTTTGCACACGTAACTAAGTTTGGTCAAGTATTAATTTAACCTGAAGTGATCTTTAAAAGCCCAAAAAAAAAATCAAAAGATATTTTATTATTTTCCCGAACTAATATTTTATTTTTGTACACATAAGCAAGTTTGGTCACGAATTAATTTAACTTTAAGTAATCCTTAAAATTTAAAAAAAAAAAATTAAATTTTTATTTTTTTTTTGTACTAATATTATATTACAACCCAAAAAGAAAAAAAACCCGGGGGTGATTTTTTAAAAGTCATATGTTTTGGTCTAGTTTGATTCGACTCTTATTAATTATCAATATTTGTTTAACCCCCAAGAAAATTTTTTTAGGCTTCAAATGTATTCAAATACAAAAAGGGTTTAAACGTAATCTATTCTTAAAAACTTACAGAACGGGGTTTCAAAAATTTGGGGGTTAGCTATTCGCCAACAGTAATTTTTTTAAAAAATTTTCCAAAATTTTAAAAAAAAAAAAATTTAAATTTAAAAGGGAAAAAAAGATGGGGGCCCATTTCCTTTTATTCGGTTACTTTTAATTAAATTTAACGGGGGTTAAAAAACCCCAAATTTCCCCAAATTTAGAGATTAACTGTTTTATTAATTTCAAAAAAGGGAGGAATTTAAATTCATAAAAAAAGTCAGTTCAAATAAAGGGTTTTTTTTTCATATTCTTAAGGAATGGGCCCATTGAAAAAATATAATTTTAATTAACTTACAAACGAACCTCCCTGACGCATTATTTCTATTAAAATTAAAATTTTTTTTGATGTAATACGATAATACCGTGTACTTATCAAGCATCCGTAATTTTAAGCGCAAATAACCCCTTTTAAATAAAAAAAAAAAATTTAAATTTTTTCCTATCAGATGGTTTTTAAATTTTGATTGAAATTTTTAAAATTTTTTACAAAAATATTATAATAAAAGAGAAACATGTCATCAAATGTGGGTTAATTATTTTTTTTTTAAAAAAATTAAAATTTAAATTTTTTTTAAAATAAATAGGTAAACAAAAAAAATCCCCAGATTTTGGCCCCAAAAAAAAAGGGAAAAGGTAAAACCTGTTTTCCTGTTGGTTTCGGAAAAATGGCTGCTGGACGACGCCCTGCTTCTCCCTTTGGGGGTGGTCACGTGAAGAAAACCCCAAAAGGAACGTTGCCGAAACTGGATAATTTCCAAAAAAGAAAAAAAAACCCAAAAAAAAAAAGTTTTGAAAAAAAACGGGATTGGGCCCCCTTTAAATTCGTACTAAAGACCAAACAATTTATGGATAATAAAAACCCCCCATTATGCAGATATTTATGGGTTTTTTAAATACGGGGTTAACTCCCCCATAAATGCGGGTTACAGGCTACCAACGGAAGAAGTCGGGGGCTACTCCTGGGGAAAAAACATTGCACACTTTTTTTTAAAAAACCCAAAAAAATTTGCAAGATGACTTGGATAAAAAAATTTGAAATTTTAAAGAAAATAGCATTTATCCTATATTAAATTTTTTAAAATACCTGTTTGCAAATCAACCTTTTAAAAGTCCTGATAAAACATCACCCGTTGACCATAGCACGCCATACCACAAAAAAATATCAAATTTTTTAAAGCATCCCCACGTGAATTTGGCAGAACCGATATTAGGCAAAATAAAAACCCTTGAGCAGGAAAAAAAGAAACCGCCCGTCTCGCCGGGACAATATCTGCTGCCTGGAAACCCAGAAAATCGTACCCACATATCGAAGCGTTATCGGGAAAGCGATCTGAAACGGCTTTAGTCAAAAACAGGCGTCACGTGGGGAAAAAGGGGAGCGGTGGCGCAATTATTACTTTTAAAAAAACAGGTTTAGAAATCTTTAAATTTATTTGTTAAAAAAAAATTAATTGCCGTTGATACTAATTGAATATAATATTATTATTATGAAGAAAACTATTAAAAAAAAAAAAAATTTTGGGTTTAAACGCTACAAGGTATATTGATGGGTATTTGATTACGCTATTTAATTGATTCACATATGATATAGTTTGTAGAACTCCCATTACTTAAAAGACCTATACCAACCAATCAACCCTATATAATTTTGTAGAAAATCTGTCTTTGGTATGCATTCACCGTGGTTATGTCGAGACTTATTGTCATCTTATTTAGCGTACCATTTTTATTATATGTTTTTTTACTTTTAGGCCTTACGTCCTGAGAAGAATACCAAATACAAATTTATTGTTTTTGGCTATAAATGGTAAATGTGCTATGACAAGTGAGTCATATCCTTATTCTCCAGAACCTGAGAAAATATCGTATAAGCTTGAAGACGTCAATGGCATCTCCACTAATGTCTCTTTACCATGCTACATAGCTACAATGAATAATTATACCAGAGAGCCATATATGAACTGTTATAAACGAGATACAAGGGTAAGATGTAGTAGTTTACGCAAGCAAGATTTTACAGTACTACATTAATAAGTTAAAACAATCAAAAGTAACATAATTTTAAAATACATTAAAACTTTCTTAAAAAAATTATAGGAACCTTATATTTATTTATCAACTAACAATTCTTATAAAATTCCAAAAAAACCCTTTACCAAACACCATGGGCTAAACAAAAGCTGATATCTCTTGTCTAGCTCAATGTGCTTATAATTTACAAGAAAAACATTTTTTTTACAATAATCTAGTTTCATTTTGACAAAAATCAAATGTTTTAAACACTTTATTTTAGTCCTTAGGTCAAGTATATAGAGCTGTATAGAGCTTATGATACAAAAAAAAATGTGTCTAGAACCTTAGAATGTTAAAGTACGGTTATTAATTTTTACTAGGTGACAATATATCAAACCCTCTAGTTATTTATGATATACGATTTTTTTAAATAAATACAAGACAAATATATAAACAATAATGATTATCGGTTAAATAAAAGAGCACTTTCCATAATTTTATAAAGTATGATATTTTGTAATTTAAGACTTTTTGGATAAGATATATTTGTAAATTATAAAAATTATCCGAGAGGAAAAGGTTATAATAAGACTTTCTTTTCTTTCAAATGCATATGCAATTAGTTGGATTAATCTATTTTATTTATAGGGTTTTTTTTTCAAAACATTCTTAAAAAGTGTACAACAAGGTATTATATGTCTTATAGTTATTTATAAAGTTATTTATAGCCCTAGGACTTATTATTTTTAACTCTTTAATGGTACCATACTGTATTTAAATAATATTTTTTTAGGAGGACCAATTAAACAATGATCCAAATAATAACAAAACCTATTGTGGTCACACCTGGTGATAATAAATAATGTTAATGATGTTTAAACAAATTTTAGTATTTAATAAAAAATATTTTTTTATAACTTTACTAGCGTTTAATATGTACGTACCTAATATTTTCTTTTTTACAATATCTATTTTTTTATATTACAAAAAGACATTGTAAATATATACTGTTTTACAATGTTTTATTAGTTCATCTTAGTTTTCAGTAAAAAAGTTGACCTTTAATGTTGACTTTGTGTGTAGCTCGTGCTGATAGACCTCAGATTACCTATTAGCAGGGTTCGCGATGACAACGACATCTGATGGCTGCATAAAATCAGCCTTCAAAGCCGTGGAAGAGCTCTAAGATAACATATAAAATTTATTTTGTTTTCGTAAATAAATATATATAAACCTGGTCAGCACTGTAAAAGTGAAGTGCAATATCAATAGTGAATAAACAATATAAAAGCCTAGAAAGTAAATATAAAAAGTGCGTTTTTAATTAAAAAAAAAACTACTTGGAATTTTGCAGAATCGAACTTGGACCTTGGTGTTGTGGTTAACTAAACCATTTAAAAAAGGCATCGTACTAAAGTAAGCAAAGAATCCTATTAACTTGCAGGCTATTTATGAATCAACTAACCTTTCAACTAACAGATTTTTATTACCTGACACGGGTAAACCACGATATGTAAGCCCTTGTTTTAAGTCCCGGATATATATAAAATTTGCAGTTACTATTTCTGACAGTATTCTTACATTCAACACTACACAACAACTTCTATGCCCGACTTTTATTATTTTATCTCATTGTTTACAATTAAATTAAGCATTATTTAACGAAAAATTTGACCACACCAAGCGCTACAATCGATTCAACTATCCCCACTATACACTGCGCACCTTGCCAATACAAATAATGTTTTAAAACTTAAAATAAATATATTTCGCAATTAATAATGTATTACAAAAGTTACAAAATTTTACTCAAAAAATTGACGAAAAATTTACTTAAATTTAGCAAAGAAATAGAAACCCGAAACGCCTTACGGAGTCTATGAGGCGTAAATCTATCCGGCGTTACGACACAATTGGAAATTGTTTTTTATTACTATATAAGTTAGAAGGTTTAAAGTCAAGTTTAGAAATTATTTACAGTTTTTGGGACACCCAGTATCACTTGCCACTTCTGTGACACTCGGTACAAATTATTGACGAACTATATTATCAACAAGTTTAGATGTTACCTTGTTTTCAGCTAATCTTCTACAATACCATTCACTATCTCCCTTTTTAAGCATCACTTCTAGCTAAAACCACTTTATCTTTAATCACAACTTAACTTTACTTTTGAACTTTACGTAGAGTATGTCAATTTAAATTCGACACCGAGAATTATTTGAGTAGCTTTACTAGCTAAGAAATGTACATTTTGTACGAAACCTTACAATTTAAATTAGTTACGGAAATAGATGCTAATTAAATTTCTTGCACTACCACGGAGAAAGTAGTTTTGCACTACCGTGGAAAACTGACATTTTCATCATGTATTTAAGAAAACATTTCGGCACGTCGCCGAAGATGCTTAAACACTTTTGGACGATGTGCACGTTTCGCTGCAATTTGTCTTAGTCCTAAGAAGCGGAGAGACTTTCTGACAATGGTTCACTGAGAGAGCCCAATGTCCTACTGAATTGAATCTTCTGACGTACGCTGGTTGAGCTTTCTCAATTCCCTACCCCTCTCCGCAACTGCCGGTCCTTTTCGCATCGTCCAAAGAGCTCGAGCTCTCATTGGATGCGTCGACGCGCTACGTCATACGAAGTTTACGAAGGCATGCCGGTGCGCGGCTGTGGCACACGAAATCAACTCGGTTTGTCATTAGTCATTTTTAGACCGCTAAAGGAATTTTATTCACACTTCAGCGGTGTTGCCACGATTATAAGGGAAGTTTACTGTTTAAATTTAGATTTTTATTATTTTTTAAAAATTTAGAAGGAATGGTAAAGTACTCGTGGCTAAAGAAAAAAAGCTTTCAGGTTGCATGATGTGTTTCTGCGACAAATGTTAACACATATAATTTAAAAATTAAAACCAATATTAACAGGTATAAATTATATTTTTAAATTAAGATACAAAAACAAATCTTGTTTAAAAAGGAAAAAATTCTAAAAACCAAAATTAACAATTTTTTTCATAACATTCAACAAGTTCTTTATTAATATCAGCACACTGTTGATTATCTTCGTCCTCCTGGATTTTGGTACGTTTTCTATATCGCTGTTTAATGCCTTTTCCACAGGTTACATTACAAGATGACCATGAATCCCATTCGATTGATGGACAAATTTCCTAAACATATAACGTTTTTGTTAAATATATTTAAAAGTAAAATGTAGACAGGTTTATAAATAGTCAGAGATCGGCAATTTTGACTAACCCGCGAAATATAAAGCTACAATTTTGGGTATGACTACTTTAATAATAGTTAATTAAGAAAAGCGACGTTAGGCAGGGTTAACGTGGTTGCAAAACTGCTTTATCACGCCAAAATTTTTAAACTAATAAGGCTAAAATATTGAAATAATTCTAGCTTAATTAACAATTTGTACTATATTGTAGTAAAAAAATTGCCAGGATAAACTTTTTTGAAGATATAAATTTGTAAATATTACATTATGTGTCAAATCTGATCGTTAATTTTTGCTTTATTTATAAAACATGAAAAAAAAATACACAGATTACTAGACCATTTAGTTGTCTTTCTTATGCCTTTAATGTTGTTCTACGACATTTAGAAATAGGTAAAAAACACGTTTAAAAATACATGCAATATACTGTAGAGGAGAAAAAGTCTAATGTTTTGATCGTTCCCCGTAAATGTTTTTTGCTTTCCCAGACGGGTCTTTCTTAGCGAGATTTTGTATTAAAATAGGATACAGTTTTGTGTAACATTAAGCATAGGCATTTTTAACCTGCGTATCGGTTTTTAGATACTACGAAAAAACGATACAACCTTAAAATCAAGTGTCATTTAAAAAGTGTTTTACCAAGCCTTGTTTATTTCATAAGATAATTAAAATAGCACTTATATCCTCGCAGACAGAATAAAATTTGAATAGATAAAAAATTTCGATTTTTCGGCAAAAATTTGTATTTTATTTTTCACTTAAACGTGTTTTTCACCTATTCGTAAATTTTGCTTACTTAAGACTGAGAAAACATAAGAAAATCATTACAAGTACGTTCTGATTATCACAATGGCGACTCGTGCCTTAGAATTCGAGGGTCTATTTGAAAAAAGAACATCGGACAATACATTTTTCTGGTTCTTTTTATATTAATACAAAGCGTTGTTCAGTATGTGGGTGCCCACGAAATTACTGACGCCTTGATTTCCTTTAGAAGTGTGATTTTGAAATTTTAGTGGGAGATATGGCTGAATAGAATGCAAATTTTTGATATTTGAACACTTACGTGTCACTGAAACATCCTGTATATTAAAAAAAATATGTGCGACACACTATGCCTATCTTGATTAGTTTTCGAAAAAATGGCGTTCGAAAATGTCATAGCTACCGCCATTTTTATCGTTTTGTTAAAAAATAATTGAAGGTGAAAAAATAATAATGCTATTTTTTAAACTTACTTAATGGACCTTAATTCCTGATGCCGTAAAAATTCCACTTTTGGTTTTTCCGAAAGTTCGACAAAAATTGACTCTTAGAAATAAATAACTTCAATAATTTAAATGGAAAACACATCTTTAAGGCTTAAATTTAATATTCAGACATCATTTGGTCAGAATTTATGACCAAAAGCTCTGAGAATACTTTCAATTTTTATTTTAAAAATTACAATAATTTTAATTTTACATATTTAACATTCAAGAAATTTTTTTTAGAATGATCTTGCCACCGAAATATAGATAAGTTTTTTGATTTTAGGTGTTTCTAGGGGTTTTCATTGTTTTGTTTTAAGCGATCTGCCAGTTTGTAGAGGTCATTGGTTCGATACTCCGGCACCTGAACTAAAGAAGTATCATTTTGGAAAGTACAAAAAATATAATAGGTCTGTCTGTTATTAAAAAATAGTGTATAGTGTATTTATTCATATTTAAACTAACAAAAAAACCAGTTGTAAATCTCCGGTAGCAAAAAAACCCATTAAATATCCTAAGCAAACAATCCGTACAGGTCCCACTAAACCTTTCTTTGGCCGGGCTTTTTTCAGAATGTTCAAAAACTTCTCTTTATGTAGGGATGAGTTCATTAAAAAATTACCTAAATATAGGCATTTTTCTAAAACAATGCAATTTTTTGCACTAAATTCTTTTGTTTAAAGTTATCAATACGAGAAGATTTATTTTTATAATTTTTTTTAGGATTTGAAACCAATCAGTAATAATTCTTTTAAGCTGGACAAAAATTTTCGAACGTACTTCCGGCGGTATTGAAATTTAGTTGTGCAAATAAAGACGCGAGTCAGCTACCGAAAATTCATGACTGGTTTTTTGTTGGGTTAAATATGAATGAATACACTATACACTAGTTTACTCTTTTTTATGTAATCGCTCTTAGGGAAGGTTTATTTTAATACTAGTTGTGTACAAAAAGTTAGTGTAAAATATTTCTGAATAACAAACAGACCTAATTTTTGATACATGAATCCGCCACAACAATATAGAACATATCTATAATTATTTTAAGAATATTTGGCTTGCTTATTTTATAACTGCGTTGCGTTGCTCATGCTAAGATTAAAAATATTGCAAAACCGTAATATTATTATTAAGTACTAACCATATACTCTTCCCCCTCTTCACATGGTGCTTCACAATCATGCGTTTCTTCTTTTAAACAGCTTGACGTTGCTGATTTATGCTTATATATAAGATTTCTAGTTGTATGTCCTTTTCCACATGCAACACTACAACTGGACCATGTGCTATATTCACAACCTATTTGTGTTTTTTCATCAGATCCAATTGGCTTTGACTCGTCTTCCTCTTGATTTTCTTCTGAAGGTTTTCTGAAATACAAAAATATGGCTATATATATATATATATATATATATATATATATATATATATATATATATATATATATATATATATATATATATATATATATATATATATATATATATATATATATATATATATATATATATATATAAATATATATATATATATATATATATATATATATACGTGTAAAAGGTTCACAAACGTTTCTATGGTAACAACAATGTAACGAAAGTATACTAACGGTTTACAGTCATAAAATGAATGCTTCGGAAGTCGATCATACACTGACCCTTGGAAGTTTCCGTTGAAGAGAATCGAAAAGTCTGGAATTAGTTAGAAGCATTCTTTTAATACAGGATGCAAGAAAATTGCAAAATGGATTACTCTAGCGCACTCAGGACACTTTACAACGGCCGTCAGAATGGGGGAAAACTAAGGCAATTTATTTAAATCAATTATTAACCTAAATTAAATAATTCTAACATCCTGCATTTCTATTAACTAACGAATACTTTTAAAGTCCGTAAAATTGCCATCTTCCAAGTTTGGATCATCTCTATCAAGTATCTTCTTGGTCTTGATAGCGGCACAGCCGTTCTAGATGTACAACTTTCAGCTTCGCATGTGGACTCTTCTGAATTCGGTACACCAGATACCTCCGATGACTTTTGGAGTTTCGGTGGACGTCCCTTGGTTCTTTTTGGATTGT
Source organism: Listronotus oregonensis (assembly GCA_019359885.1). Lineage (NCBI taxonomy): Eukaryota > Metazoa > Arthropoda > Insecta > Coleoptera > Curculionidae > Listronotus > Listronotus oregonensis. Next base: position 34,457 of record JAHBCN010002650.1, read on the forward strand.
ATAACCAAATTTTGTCACCGACCATGAATTCCTGATGATTTGCTTTCAAGTCATAGCGGGAATTCATACGGTCGCTTTCTCTTTGTGGCTTATTACAAACCCCTTATTTCTTGCAACGGTTCACTAAGCTGACTTCCATAATCTTCTGCTAGTTTTTCATTATTAGAGGGTCGTCCAATAAGCCCAGGATAAACCATAATAGTTTTCAGACTAAGTAACTACTTTTTGATCTTTAGTGGATAAAAGGACTTTGTTAAATAAACATTTAAACAGAAAATTTAAAAGTCGATATCCATCGTGCATTGCCAGTTCTTTTGGAACGTAGCCAAAAGGACAATTAAAACCCTGAATATCAATAAAAAGAGCTGATTTGTTCTCAAAAAGAAACGTTGTTGTTATCCCTACTTCTAAAGTGATAAGCTTACAGAGTAGACACAACAAATAACTCAAATTCAGCTTATACAATATTTTTTCCAACCTATTCTAACCTGTTCAGACCTTTTTGGTCAAGAGCCTCTGGTCAATATTCGTCATTGTCGACCACTTCTACAACACAGGTAATTCTTTGTGGTACACCTGCACAGGTGATAAAAGACACCTACCTGCACAGGTGACGAAGGACATCTCCGTTACGCTTGAACGACTTTTCAACAGCCTTTGGACTTTCCTCGGCAATTACATCACTTCTTCGGGCACTAATTTTTTACAGCCTCTGGTCATTGTAATTTGTTTAGCTATTATACCAACTCTTTACTAAATTTATTACGATACACGCTATAGCTCAGTGCTTAGAGGTTTGGCTTTGTTGTAACGTCACCTCTTCGGCTCATGGTCTGGAACTGCGGAGGGACTGCCGATTAGCAGTCGCAGCTTGTTCGAAGTTATACTACTCAAACGAATGTGTGGTCTGGATCTGACGAAGATATATTAATTTTTACTTATACAAACCTATTAGGATCGCACTCTTTCTTGTAAACCTTTTCCAATTTAAAATGTAATTTGGCAACTGGCTTCATTTTTTCTCCAGATTCATCATAAAACGGCGATTTGGGATCAGCTGGGTCAGATGATGATATTTCTGTCACTAATGGATGTTCATTTGTAGAGGGTTTTCTGTCGGTGTAATATAGTCCGTCGTCTACACCAACATCTCTTGGATATAAATTGACTGTTCTAAATTGTTTCCATGAGCAGTTAGAGAGACAAAGTTCCATATTGGACACTCCTAAAATATAGTGTGTAAAATTGACTATTTACTTCAGTACTAATGTAAGTTGTGTTTATTTTAAAATAAAGTGGTGTATTGCTGTTTTAAAGAAATTATAAATGCAAATAGATATCTGGACATATTTTCATTAAACTTTTTTGATACCTTTGATGATGTTCTTTTAGATAAAGGAACAGAGATTTACTTTTAACAAGGTGGCGCCCCCACCCATAACTCTCTTCGAATAGGAGTGTATTTAAATACTTTACTTAATTGAAATTTCTTACAATTCCAAATATTTATCAGAATATTTATTGTTTAGCTCATTGCTGGAATTAAAAAGAAACTAGAGGAGATAAAAGTTAGATTATTTTTTGGAAATATAGGTAAAATGGACGATATCAGTAAACGATGCTATAGTCGGTTTAAAGTAATATATATTTGACTGAGCCCTAATGTTTAGTCTACCAGTATAGTTTATATTTTTAGTTACTAGCAATAAATAGGGACATACTTGTAGTATTGTTATTATTTTACTGACTTTACCTTTTTTAGGTTTCCAACAAAGCTAGCCTTAAATTTGTTAATAACATATAATAAAATATAATAGTATATTTTAATTAATTAATTTATTTCGTTTGGGCTTACCAACTATCCAATCAGGCGATGGCATCATTTTAGTGACTAAAGAAACTAGATGATTTTCGTTATCTGCTCTAAAAATTGCATATGATAAGGATGTAATATTTGGATAAGCCAGTCCTTTTGCTTTAATAATGGTATGTAGATTGGCTATATTTCCTATAAGAAAAAAAAACTGAATAATAAAATATTGTGATTTTCTAAATTGTGGACAGGTTTCTTTTTGGTCGCTATAATACGGAATTAAAATTGCTTATGTAAGATTTTTTTCTGTCTATAATTTCTACGCAAGGTTTAAAACATAATCGAAAAATATGTACAATATCAGTTTTTACCCATTAGTTCTGACTCCAAGGTTTTAGTGCTTCCATTAAATGCCAGTTCTTTAAGACCATTACTAGGTTCTGAGCCATCTGACCAAAAATGATTATTAATTCTATGGGAAGCACCTATTATATCACCAAATTTAGTTGACCATATGTCTTGGGGAAAACCTAAAACAAACAACATTTGGGTATTTTTTTTTATATCGCAAATATCGCCAAAGAAAAATATTGAATAAAACTATATTTAAATAAAGTTTTATTTGGATGGTGTAGATTTTATAAAGTATGTTAATTCGGGATCTAAAAGCTCGTGAACCCTGTGAGTAACGGTTTTAATTAAATTAATGTTTTTTTTTTCAGTTTTAAAGCTAATTACCTGTCCAATTTGTATGCCCTTTAAAGCAAAACTTATTTTTACAATTATTTAGTGAAAACGAGAAGGGCATACAGTTACAATTGTACCTAGCAATTGATCCATATATGAGGGCATCAGTAATATTAGAAGTTAAGTAAGTTAAGAACAAAATTATATGTATGCCCCTTGAAATTTTACATATTTTTGTAATCAATAACTGGAAAACAAAAAGGCATACTAATTATGATTGTTTCACAAATCTATGAAATTTTTACACTTTCTAATTGGTTTTTCGACTTTTTCATACAAAATAATCCTATGTTCTTTTACATTTAATTATTGACAATAAAGCTATAAAAGTTAATGTATTTTTTTGGGTACGATAGCCCAAGATAGGTTTTTTGCAGATGTAAATACTGAGTAGGATGTTTTCAAAACTCTTATTTTTTTAACAAAATCAAAGATAAAGATTAACTCTTAAGACATCACCTTTACGTATGCCGATAATTTTCCGCCGGATTTTTTTTTCATTAAATTTCGTGTGGTTCAAATGGCATACTAAGTACAATTGTGACAAGATTACATTTTTTGGCACTTTTTAGATCTATTTTTCAGAAAATAAACCGCAGTCATTCTATAATATCATGTAAATGATCAGTGTAAGTCCATATTTCTATTTAAAAAGGCCTACTAGGTACGATTGGTCCTTTTTTTCTACGGTGGGCTGACGGCCTGCAGTCTTTGGCAGGAAATATGAGATGGACGCGCGAGAAAAAGTGTACTATGAACCACTGGTACATATAAACTACACTACACTAAAAAAAAATTCATCCCTGCAGGAGTACAGAGTTCACAAGCTTTTAATCTAAAGCGCACCAATCTACCAATTGTAAGGTTATTGCCACTAATTTTGGTATGCTATTATTAAAAATATGATAGCGCTGAGTTAGTTCTGGTAGGTTAAAAAAACTATTCTATAATTTTAGATTGCACCTTCTAGTTGAAAGGTCCACAGTAAAACAAATGTCTGAAATTATAATTGAAGAACTTAAAAATTTGGGTTTAAATGTGCAGGATATTAGAGGGCAGGGATATAATAACGGGTCCAATATAAGGGGCGATAAAGCAGTAGTGCAATCTAGAATAAAAAATTTAAAATCGCGGGCATTTTACGTACCATGTGGTAGCCACTCTCTCAATCTAGTGGTTAATAGTAATCAGGTTTCTTTACCTCTTGGATGAGTATTTCTTATCCAATTTCCCTGAAATGCCAGCTCATATTTGGCTTCATCACATGCGCAACAAAAATTCTGAACCTCAGGTAAAGTATCTTCATTATCGTTTAAATTTTCACATAAAGTTTTTGTTAAAAATCCGTCAGGTGCAGATTCCCCGTCTGCATACCATTTTTCACGGGTTTCAATAACTGTTGCTCTAATAGATACACAACCACTACTTGATGGAGGAGCATTCCAAATTAATTTTACCTAAAAAAATATATTATCATGTTTGCTTGTAGATTAAAGACGACTATGTATGTGATTTAGGTGTTTACTTTATTTGCTGGAATTTACTTCTATAATAGGAATAATGACCCCGTGTCCAAGCATGTTCTGCAGAGCCTCATTTTTCTGGTTCCCCTGGTTTTTCTTGTTCTTAGAATAAGTCTACTGGTCTTAAAGGACTTTTTATCTTATTAAAATCAGTTTTAATGTTGTGATCTTATTATCTTTTTTTTTCTCACAAACCACGCCATAAAATAAAATAATGAAAACGATATATGTAGTGTTTTACTAAATATGTGAGTTACGTAGACAGTTTTTTAATCTTTAATGGAAATAGTTAATAAGTTTTATCTTTCAGGCGTCCAATTTTTAAAGATTTTTATATGTAAATGAAAATAAAACCAATGATTAACAACATTATTAAAAAACATCACCAAATCACCAAACGAGGAAAAAAAGGGAAATTTTGGTTCTGCTGACGATGCTAGAGAGCATATTATATGGTCAGAATTATTAGTACTTCTTAGCCTTAACACTTAATTATCTGTTAATAAATATTTTTTTTACATTATAAATGTAAAGTAAGGAGATAAGGTCAACTTTTATTTAAAGGATAGTTATTAACCTATTTATTACAAATGCAATAGATTTTTCTTTTATTAACACAGAGCTTTGAGGGGTGCTAAAAAAAATCTAAATTAATATTAGAGCAAAATAAGTGAATAACAGATGCACATTCAAAATACTTTAAAAATGGATTTAAGAAAAAATAGCTGCAATCTCCGTTTGCTTAACAAGTACAGTAATAAATTCATGGGAAATATAGTTTTGTACGAGTAAAAAATAAAGAAAGAAACAGAACTTGGCAATAAGGTGTTATTTTGCAATAAACTAGTATTTTGTTTTAATATTTTAAAAATAGTATGTTTCAAGCTTTTATTTACTAAAAAAATGTAGGATATTTATTTTTTGAATTGTAATGAAAACTATACATCTTTAAACGATTTTTAAGTGTCTGCCAATAGCGCTTGTTACTGTAAAATAAAAAATATTAACAAATTAGAAAGAAAACTCTCCCGCGTTACCTCGTAAATTATGTACAGAAATAGTATTCAAAACTTTAAAAGGATCGGTGCAGTAGTTTTGAAGTTATGAGGGGCACCGACTTTAAAAACGTAAGTTGTGGGAAAAACGCTTTAAAGTTTTGAACACTAAAAAAATTGTGTTATATACGCTCATAATCTTCGTTAGTTTTGCTCCGATCCCTCTCAAATTTTTACACAATATTCTTGAAAGTTTTTCCATTCAAAAAATCAAATAAAAATCGCAAAGACAAACTTAAAAAACGTTACCATCCTTAACAAAGATTTAATTGGTTTACATGGACATTTTAGAACAGAAAGGCTTATAAAAATTCAATTAAAAGTTTAAGTCAGTAACAAAAAACAAAACTGTTAAAGCATGCGCGTAGATGAAATGTGGGATTAAAAATAGTTAGCAGCAAAAAGGTAAAAACAAAACGAAAAATAATTTATTTTTTACGAATATCTCTGAAACTACGTGGAAATTTTAAATCTATTTCTTTTACGAGATCAAAATATATTTAGTTTCGATCACCAACATAAATGTAAATTTAGATATAAGTTTTATTTTTATAATACCTGTTTTTTTGGTTGTGTGTTAGCCTCTACCACAGTATCTTTGCAAGTATCGCTGAACTTTGACAATGCATCATTACCCAATTCAAAGTTTCCTGTTTGATACGTAATTTCATCTCCATCGTCGGCACTGGCTTTCGATTCGAGTGTAATTATAAATTTCCTAAATTTATAACTCGAATATAAATAGGTGTCAACTTTTATTATAACTGAAATAAAGTAAAATATTCAAATATATCAGGTAACGAACAGTATAAAACAGATAAGAAATTACACAATTTTAAGACTGAGGTTTGTTTAAAATGTTAACATCTTTTCTGAATGTAACAATCAAAAAATCTATTAACGTTTTGGTGGCAAGTTCACTCCCGTTTCCAAGATAAAATAATCTAAAAAAATTACGAAAACATATGTCATCAAGGGCGTCGCCAAGGGGGGTAAATAAATTCACAAGGTTTAATGTATATTGTAGAAAGTATTGAAATATTCAGAATAACATTAAGATTTTGACATCCGTTTTTAAAATCGCCGCCATTTTCATCACGTCTATATCAGATTTGCCAAAATGCAAGGGCATTAAACAGTGTAAAAATATGTAGGTAGGAGGTAAGTATGGTGTGTGTGTGCATTGCATTTCTTTCTACGATAGCCGTTCATAGCATTCACGTTAGTTTTGTATAATTTGTATGAGGCATACCCAAGGAAGTTTAAAGGTGTATGGAAGCCCAATGCTATGGCCCGTTAGATCAAAAAATATCCAGCCCAGTATGAAAATAACTGTCAGAGTTGGCCCCGCCGATTCTGCGCAATAACAAAATTCCACGAAATAATTTAATGTGTTCCCTACTTACACACTGATAAATCAGTGTGTAGTTAGGCAACACATTATACTTTTATGAGAGCCGTAATGGTGATAGGTTGTCTAAGGTTTTTGGTGCAACTATATCCGCGCTGTATCGTCAACCGTCGTCGTCTCATCATTTTGTTTTGCTTTGTGTGAGTACCTTTATTTTGTGGTTGCAGAAGTTTTTTGGATTGATAAAAACCTTCTTATTTTAGTGATTAGTGTTTATTAAATTGTGACTATAATTTTGTGTTTATTGTTTGTTACTTATAATATCGTAACAAAATGATTAGAGGTTGTATGGTTTTGTCTTGCAAATCCAAGGGTAACATACCCGGCATTTTTTACTTTAGGTAAGTATTTCTTATATTTAAATTAGGTGCTTCTTATGAGACGTAACGTTAGGTAACCGAAATAATAATAATATATCAATTTTATTATGAATAATAAAATAATGAAAATTTCATAGGAAATAGCAGTGAGAAAAGTAAGGCAATCTTAACTATCTTTTAGATGATTTCCACAATGTTTGTGTTCCGTGACACCCCGTATAAAAACACGGATCCTGGTTTTACACCTTTTTATTGGATAGCTGGTTTACAAACGTTTCTATGGTAACACTTTAACATAACGTAATAATGACAACTGTTTAACCTTTAACTGTCTGTCAACTTCTTATTCCGTCGGAATACAAAACTAAACTGGCCCCATAAAATATACCAGATTACTGGTATATTTTATGACTGGCCCGTGCGGATTTTCCTCGCGCTTTTTATAGTGAAGTGGAAAAGAATGGAAAAGTCTAGAATTAGCAGGAAGGATTCTTTTACTACAGGATGTAAGAAAAGTGTAAAAAGGATGTCTCCAGCGCCCTCAGGATAATCCGCAATGACCGTCGAAAAAGGAAAAAAACTAAGGTAACCTATTTTAAATAAATTATTAACCTAAATAAAATAATTCTACCCTTTTATATTTCTAATAACTAAACACTAACCAAAGTCTGTAACATTGCCCCCTCGCAAGTTTTGATCGTCTCGATCAAGTATCTTCTCGATCTTGATAGCGGCACAGCCGTTCTAGATGTACAACTTTCATCTTCGCCTGTGGGCTCTTCTGAATTCGGTACACCAGATCATTAAGCCGGGTTACTACTTTATATGGTCCCTCCCATGACTTCTGCAGTTTCGGTGAACGTCCCTTGGTTCTTCTTGGATTGTATAACTAAACCTTTTCACCGACAATGAATCCCTTATGATTAGCTTTCAAGTCAGAGCGGGACTTCATACGGTCACTTTCTTTTTGTAGCTTATTGCGAACCCCTTCGTGTATTTCTTGCAGCTGTTTACTGAGTTGACTTACATAATCTTCTGCTGGTTTTTCATTGGTAGAAGGTCGTCCAGTAAGTAAATCAACTGGAAGGCATAACTCTGCTCCAAAAATGACTTTTGCAGGTCCCTTGCTGGAGGCGCAGTCCTTACACATTTTACACCAGTCTTTAACATCGGCACGACTTCCCAGCCAGTAGAACTTTTCTCGAACCTTTTCAAGAGTCTTCATAACTCCGAAATGGCCACCGCCTATACCATTGTGCAAGGCTTGCAATACTTCTGGAACCCTTTTGGTTGGTAGTATTGTTTGATAGGTATGGCTTTTGCCGTCAGAACTTTCCCAAACTCTTTTTAAAAGTCCATCTTTCATTGCTAAAGAGTTCCATATGGCCCAGTACCCTTTAAGTCTCGGAGACTTTGAAGCTACTTTCTGATAGGGGGGTCGTGCTGAATTTTCTGTCTTAAATTTCACAATATCTCCAAGATCAGGATCCTCTTGTTGTTCTTTTGCAAGGATTTTAGGGTCCCATTCTTGAGAGCACTGGATGCGTGTTCTTCGGCAGTGAAATTCATCGGGATCTTCTTGTTCTTCACGTCTATTGCAATGTTTACAATCTTCGGGGCAAGGTCTTCTTGATAGAGCGTCAGCATTTTTATGGTTTAATCCTCTCCGATGTTCAATTTTAAAATCGTATTCTTGTACACGTTGTAACCATCGTGCTATCTGACCTTCAGGATTCTTGAACTGAAGCAACCACTTGAGTGATGCATGGTCCGTCCTTAGGTGGAATTTCTGGCCATAAAGGTACTTATGGAAGTGCTCCAGTGATTTGACAATAGCTAAAAGTTCTTTTCTGGTCACACAATAATTTCGTTCAGGTTTTGAAAGAACTTTGCTGAAATACGCTATCACTTTTTCTTGGCCATCTTGTATCTGTGACAAAATTCCACCAATAGAAGTATTGCTTGCATCAGTGTCCACAATAAAAGTTTGATTGGGTTGTGGATATGACAACACTGGAGGATTGCAAAGGGCTTTCTTCAATTGTATAAAGGCTGCTTCACAATCTTCGGTCCATTCATAGCTTTTGTTGTTCTCGGTAAGTCGATGTAATGGTCTGGCAATGGCAGCAAATCCATGTATAAATCTTCTATAGTAAGTGCACAACCCCAGGAAACTTCTAATTTCATGCTTGTTTTTCGGTGTAGGCCAGTTTTGGATAGCTTCTGTCTTCTCTGGCTCTGTTTTCACTCCTTCTTCAGTAATTATGTGCCCCAGGTATTTAACTTGTTTCTGGAAAAGGTGACATTTCTTTGGACTAAGCTTTAGCTGGGCAGATCTTAGCTTCTGAAAAACCTCTTCGACATTTCTAAGGTGGTCTTCAAATGTTTTTTCAAGAATAATAATGTCATCTAGGTATACTAAGCATGTTTTCCAAGTTAGTCCACGTAATGATAACTCCATCAATCGTTCAAAAGTAGCAGGGGCATTGCATAGACCAAATGGCATAACATTAAACTGCCACAGTCCGGTTCCGGTCGAAAAGGCAGATTTTTCTTATCTTCGGGATGAAGTTCTACCTGCCAATAGCCACTTTTCAGGTCTAAAGTCGAAAACCATTTTGAACCCGTCAGAGTATCTAGAGTATCGTCTATTCTTGGTAATGGAAAACTGTCCTTCTTCGTGACGTCATTAAGTCTTCTGAAATCAACACAAAATCTGATAGAACTATCTTTCTTCTTAACCAGGACTACTGGAGACGACCATGGACTCTGGGATGGTTCTATAATGCCTTGGTTTTGCATGTCTTCAATTAACTTGTCAACTTCGTCTCTTTTGGCTAAAGAAATTCGTCGTGGTGGTTGCCTTATCGGTTCTGCATCACCCGTATTTATTCGATGTTGAACTATGTTGGTTTTTCCCAAATCCTTTTCAGAGAGAGAGAAAACGTCTTGATTTCTTCTCAGAAGGCCTTGCAACTTAGTAACCTGCACTGGATCTAAGAGGGCTTTTAAAGAAATTACCAAGTCTTGCAGAGCATCAGGTAGTTTACTTAAAGGAACTTCAACAGGTGTAGTAAAGGTATGGGTAACTATCATATTAGCAGATTGACAGGTACCAATTTTGTCACCTTGTTGGACTTGTTGAGGGTAATCTTTCAGGTTCAGCATCCTGACAAATACCGTATTTCTTCTGTTTTGCGTCAGAGTTCTTGCGGGTAGAATTCCTTTAGCGTATAGTGGACTATTTTCAATTGGTTCGACTAATAGGATTTCACCTTCTTCTAAGTCTTCACACCTTGCTTGGATTATGGCTTCTGAATTTGGGGGTAATATGACATCTTCTGTAAGTACAACTTCTCGAATGGATACTTCATTGCTCCGTGGAAATCACATTACAATCTCTTCATTACTAGTTCGCAGTATTCGTTGTGGAAGGTCAAGTACAAACTTCTGATGTTCCATAACGTCAAGACCAAGGATAACTTCGTCCATTATGTCAGCAACAAACACAACGTGTATAAAAGTTGTTGTCCCCAAGGTTATTCTTGCTTCATGTATGCCTTTAATTGGTATAACTTCTCCATTGGCAGTTTCCAAAATATAATTTTTTCTGGACGAAATATTTTGCAATGGGCTACGATGTTCGGCCTTACAATAGTATGTGTGGAACCAGTATCTAGTACCATTTCACATTCCCGACCGCATATATTTCCAGGTACTACCAAGCTGGAGCCGTTGTTTTGCAGCCGGGATACTCTTATTATTGTCGTTGATGGGGCTTGGTAGCACCTAGCCAGCTTTCCTTAAAGCTGGCTACTGGGAGTTTTCCAAACTACTGGTAGGGACATTAAATCTGGTACAATTTCTTTGGACATGCCCCTCTTTACCACACTTCCAGCAACAGATGTTATTTCTTCGTCTAAATGTCATAGTGCTGTCTTTTTCTGTTTGTTTTTTAAGGAATATCTCTTGCAACTCCTTCATCACTCTTGCAAAATCATTATTTGAATTTTCATCTTCTGGAACAAAGTTCATCCTTCGAACTCTTGTCTGACCTCTGGATGTTTGTTTAGCTGTTTCAAACTGAAGTGCATAGGCAAGAGCTTCGGATATTTTCTTAAGTCTAGCCATTCTTAACGCCTGGTTCATATCTGGATCACGTAAGCCTTCAATAAAACTACCTACTGCTAATTCTTGTTTAATTTCTTCTGGGTAGGCTGGATATGTCAAATTAATTAGCCGTACGATATCCGCTTCATACTCCTGAAGGCTTTCATTGTATCTTTGTCTTCGTCCTTGAAGCTGAGCTTTATAAACCTCCTGTAAGTGGGCTTCACCGTATCTCATTTCCAGTAACTTTACAATGGATTCATAGTCACATTGTTTTGCTTCGGGAATATTTCTTAACACTTCCATGGCTTCACATCGAAGAGCAAGTACTAGAGCTCGTGCCTTTTCTGGTAAACTCCAATTGTTTCCATCGGCAGCAGCTTCAAACTGTCGAAGATATGTAACCCACGGTATTTTGCCATCAAAAGTTGGTGGTTTCATAATAGTTGTTGCGGTACCACTTTCTGAGACGACGCCTGTACTAGCTAGCTTTTGAATTTGTCGTTGTAAATGTTGCACTTCCTGTTGTATTTGGCCTTGGACTTGCTGAACATGACTTTCAACTGTCTGTACGGTGTGCTGTATTACTTCTATTTCCTCTTTTACATCTTCTTTGGAAAGTTTTACCTCAAGTAACATTTGTTTTCTCATCTCATCTTGGTTTTGATAGAATTCTCCTTTTAGGTTTTCTCGGATCTTTACCATCTTTTCTTTCAGCTCTTGTTTCATCTCTGCTTGGCTTCTTTTAATGTCTTTTTGGATTTTCTCTATTTGCTGTCGTGTTTCTTCTTGACTAATTCGAATTTGGCTCTTCATTTCTTTTGACTTTTCTTCAATTCTTCTTGACTTCTCTTCATTTCTTCTTGACTTCTCTTCATTTCTTCCTTTAGGTCTTTCTTCATGGATTCTTGACTGGTCTTCATTTCTTTCTTCAGATCTTCTTGGCTGGTCTTCATTTCTTTCTTCAGATCTTCTTGGCTGGCCATCATTTGCTTCATCAGTGCGGTTAATTCTTCCATAGCTGCTGTTTGCTGTCTGGTCTCAACAGGTATTCAAATATTTTTAATCGCTTTCACTTTCTTGTAGGTCCTCGTTCCGCTTCTGACACCAAATGTTCCGGGACACCCCGTATAAAAACACGGATCTTGGTTTTACACCTTTTTATTGGATATCTGGTTTACAAACGTTTCTATGGTAACACTTTAACGTAACGTAATAATGACAACTGTTTAACCTTTAACTGTCTGCCAACTTCTTATTCCGTCGGAATACAAAACTAAATTGGCCCGTGCGGATTTTCCTCGCGCTTTTTATAGTGAAGTGGAAAAGAATGGAAAAGTCTGGAAAAGTCTAGAATTAGCTGGAATGATTCTTTTACTACAGGATGTAAGAAAAGTGTAAAGAGGATGTCTCCAGCACCCTCAGGATAATCCGCAATGAGCGTCGAAAAAGGGAAAAACTAAGGTAACCTATTTTAAATAAATTATTAACCTAAATAAAATAATTCTAACCTTTTATATTCCTAATAACTAAACACTAACTAAAGTCTGTAACATTTGTGTATTTCTGTGGATTATTAAAAAGAAATAAGGTTTACGTTTAGGTACTTTTATTTCATTTAATAATTTAGTACATTCTTTTAAAGCAGGGGTCTCCAAACTACGGCCCGAGGGCCACATCCGGCCCGCGGACAGATTTTGTCCGGCCCGCGGAGAGCTAGCATACTTGAAAACTCCTTTTAGAGAACAAATCATTTTTATAGCAAATTAAATTTAGTTTACTGAAGTATTCTAATTTTATGTTGAATAATTATTAATATGACATCTACATTGATATGGTCATGGGCTAACTCCGCTAACTCATAACATTCTTGTAGGCTTATTTGTTATTGTTTTTGTGATAAGTTGGATAAAGAAACACAGAATTGTAATGAGTAAAGACATGTATAATATGCAGAAAATTTAACTTCAGTATATAATAACTAACAAATTATTGAAATGAATCCAACTAACATTTTATACATTTTAAATAATCACATAACTTATAACAAACATAATGACATATGAAATACTAATGAGATTTATATAATTGAGATTTTCCACTGACAATAGTTTGTAGTTGTGGACTAATTTTACTTGTACCAATTATTAAAAGAGATTTAAGATGCTCATCAGTTAATTTCGATCTGTAAACATTTTTTGTGTACTTCATTTTGGAGAAGGTTTTCTCACACAAATAAGTAGTACCAAAAACAGAAAACAGACCACGAGCAAATTTATTCAAATTATCAAATTGTGTCAGTGGAAGACTCTTATAAAATTCCAACAAAGATGAGTTTTGATATTTGTTCTTAATTATATCACTGCATTGTAAATCAATCATTTCCATTTGAAGTTCCGGGGCTAGGGTTTCAATGTCAGTATCAAAAGGATTCTGAAAAATCCTAATTTGATTCGCAATGGCATCAAAGACCGAGAAACGAGTATCAAAATTTATCTTCAAAGCACTCAAAGTTTCGATTGCAAAATCGATAGGAAACTCAGTCTCAGTAGTGTGGCTGAATATTTCACATGTTTTAAAATGTGAAAAACATTTACTTCGTAGTTGTGATTGAAACAGTCTCAATTTCTTCCGGAATGATTTGATATTAGTGTATAAATCAGGAAGATGCTGGTTTTCTCCTTGCAATCCCAAATTCAGTTCGTTCACATGTTTTGTCAAATCAACATAGAATGCTAACTTCCACAGCCATGCGTTGTTTTGTAATTCAGTAAGAGGGCGATGCTTTTCATTCAAAAAAATGTCGATCACTGCTCGAAGTTCAAAAACGCTGAAGGACTTTCCCACAACTAAGCCAGCGTACGGCAGTATGATAAGGTAAGTCAGTTTCTCCAATCTCTTCAATAAATTGTCGGAATTGTCGGTGATTCAGCCCAAAAGATCTGATAAAATTAACAGTTGATATGACTGGTTTCAGAAAGTCAGACATATCCAAACATTTTCCGCACAAAGACTGTTGATGAATGATACAATGTAAGACTAATGGTTTTGAACCACCGTCATTTTCTACAGCCTTTGACACAAGAGCGACCACTCCTTTATCTTTCCCACTCATGTTTTTGCCTCCATCAGTTGTAATACATTTCAAGTTTTTCCATCGAAGGTTCTTTTGATTAATGGCCATTTCAACTCCTTTAAAAATATCTGTACCAGTAGTTGTGCCATGAATACTATACATATCAAGAAGTTCTTCGTGCACTTCATAGCTTTTATCTACTCCTCGAATATAAATCAACACCTGAGCAGTATCTGACACATCCGTTGACTCATCCAAGGCCAAAGAAAACCACACAAAATGTCCATTTTCATCAGTGGACTATTTCACTTCTTACCACCGGCAACAATGATAATATGGTTTTGACCCTCGGAACTTACTGGAGTAATCAGTATGGCCCTAAGGCTGGAAAGTTTGGAGACCCCTGTTTTAAAGGATCAAAATTATTAATTACTGGGCAGACCAGGCAAATTTTAATATATACAGGTCCCTCTAATTGAATGAAAGAAAGTACAATTTTATGCTAAAGTTCCTTTTTGCTTTTTCTGTATTTGTTTAAAAAGAAATTAGATTTTTGGTTTCTTAAACTTACATTATCAACTTTTTAAGCTCAACATACTGTAGACACATAATATTTAACGGATACTGTTACAATAGATACCTAGGTACCAAAGGTTACTAAACATTTTTAACCACTGTTATTCTGTCTCATGAATGTTTGTTATTAGTGAAAAGTATATGCCTAAAAAGCAGTTATAAAAATTTTCACTTTTTAATGTACAACCAGAATCTTAGGATTAGATTAAACTCATTTACACTATCTTGCCCTTCTTTTATCACAAAATTGGTGATAAGTACATGAAACTATCATACAATGTTTGAAATGTATTTTAAAAATTCTTGTTTTTATTTATTTACAAAGATTTTTGGTAAAAATACAAAACTCACAAAAATATCGACCATTTAAATAAAAGGCTTCTTTCCATATTATATCAGATGATATAAAATCCAATATTACACAATAATTTTAAATATTCTATGGTAGTATCGTTTAATAACCAACAATTTTGTGCAAAAAATAAAAAACAAAAACAGTGAATGCTTGAATTTGACATTTGATGATGTCAACTTTATAGATAGTAACAAAGAATTATGGAAGTCCGGCTCTGACCTACTATTCATTGCGCAAACTCCGCGGGGCCAATCCCCCTATTCCCGCTGCCCTGCACGCCTGGACAATTTTGTTCTACAGTATTGGGCTTCCATACACCTTTAAACTTCCTTGGGCATACCTAAAGTAGAAGTTATTGTTACGAACATACAATTTTAATTGGTTTTGTGGACAATGCCATCTGTAAGTGTTCATAAGAAACACCCACAGTTGAATAAATCGACTAAAATCCTTGTAAAACCTAGTATTGCTACTCGACGCTAGATGGCGCTTGTTCAATGAACTCTCTGGAATTTGGTAGCATTTACTAGACCAGGTAGAATGTTACCGTACATTCTGGTATGATGTTCGTTTGGGTATATAAAGACGTGACCCGCTGCGAGCGAGTCACTTTTTAATTGGAAGCGATGAACGAAACAAGCTAAACAAGCGAATTGAAAAGCGATTATATGACTACCGGCTTGCCTGTGTTAATCAATATTAATTTATATTTAATAAATAATAAGATCTTATCATCTCAGTGTTGAGTTGTGAAGTTTCTGAGTGTGTCTCCATTCATCATCTTATCAAAATGGACATCAGAAACTTTTTTGGTAAGTTAGGTACTGCTTTAATCTTGGACTTGGAGCTAGTATTTTTATTTTATTTCTCTTAGCTAATAGCTTTGGTAACAGATATACTAGCCAGAGACGTATAATAATCGTTAAGAATATAATTTTTAATTTAATCTGGCACATTTTTAATGTGAAAAGAGAGGATCGATTATGTGGAAGGGAAATGTTATGAAAAATTATTAAAAACGAGTTTATTGATTCAATCTCTATGAATTTAACGTTAACTAAACAGTGGTTTCGTTTTCAGTAATTAATTATGAAAACAAAACATAAATTATATTTGTGGTTTAATTAAATACAAATTAAAACAGATCCTTGATATAAATAAGGCAAAAAAAGTTTCCTGAGATAATGTTTATAAGTAATTGAACAAAACTGCTCTCCCGTAAAAATTTAATTAACTACATACAGTTTTATCAAAGCGTTTTATTTTGCAGGAAGTTTGAAACGAAAAAAAAACTGATGGATCAAGTAGCGACAGCGATGAATAGGACAAATTAAAGACAATATCGCATGTGTCTTCATCGGTCACCACAACCACAACAGGTTATATTCAGCCGCAGGAACTACCTAGACCAAGTTCCTCTAGATATCAGGCTCTGGCGCCGAATCCTGATTCATTGATGGATGAGGATGACTGCAATGAAAATGATATCGGGCGATATGTTGGACAGGCACACATGTTATCAACCGAAAAGAAGAAGGAATTGATTGAAAACTGTTGGTCCCCTTCCGCGACCTATAACTTTGCGGAAGATGCACACATTTAAAGAGAAAATTTAATTATTCTTGGTTGAAAACATACTCTTCATGGTTGGTATATTCCAGGCGCCAAAAAGGAGCATTTTATAAATATTGTACGATGTTCCCACCAAATCCAAATTCATTTAGAGGCATATTGGGATTATTTACTATAAGGTCCTTGTGTAAGTTCAAAGATATTCACGAGCATTGCCAAAAGCACATTGAAACCCACTTCCATAAGGAGGCATTGAAAGCTGCTAAATTTTTTCTCGAAGGTGTACCTGTCGATTTGCAACTGAACAAATATTCCCAGGGAATTATTGAAGAAAATCGCAAAATTATAAAATCTATTATTTCCTGCATTACGTTTTGCGGGTCACACGACTTAGCACTGAGAGGTAAACATTATGGTGAAGGTATTCTCGAGGATTTATACAAGCTGCGAATTAACGCGGGAGATTTGGTTTAAAGTAACACATTGAGCAAGGGAAAAAGGATGCAAGCTACCGTTCAGTGGATATTCAAAATGAAATTATTGGTATTTGTGGAAGCGTTATTAAGGCTGATATTATGAAAAAAGTGAAAGAAGCAGCAGCATATAGTGTGCTAGCAGACGAAACAGCTGATATTTCTGGCACTGAACAACTATCGATTGGGATGCGATATTTTGATGAAGAAACACAGGAAGTCCAAGAAATGTTTGTCGGATTCATTGAGCTAAAAGATTTGGATGCGAAATCGATTGCACATAGCATAGATGAGTTTTTGACAAAATAAGATCTAAATATAAATAAATGCGTTGGTTTTGGTTTTGATGGTTGTTCAACGATGTCAGAAAAAGACGGAGGGGTACAAGCGATCTTACGCAAAAAGTACACCAAAGCCCTCTATTTTCATTGCTCGTCCCACAAACTGAATCTAGTTATTAATTATCTAAATTTACTTCCTGAAATTAGAAATGCCATGGGAACCACCAAAGATACTATAAACTTTTTTCAGGAACCAGTTTTGAGGAGGAAGTTGATACCTAATATTTCCAGACTTTGCGAGACAAGATGGAGTGAGAAACACAAAACCATTAGAGTTTTTAAAGAATATCTTCCAGTAATTTTGGAAGCCTTACAAACATTATCTCAGGAAGGAAATAGTGCAACTCGAAAAAGTGCCTTCCGAGTGCATGCGGCTACTTTCAAAATTTCTTTCATTATCGGGATTATGTTGGTAGCCAAATACTCGGCTTTGATGGAACCCGTTGTCAACGTACTCCAATCTGTAGCTTTGGACGTGGTCAAAGCAGGAACACGTTAAAAGGATTTTACTTTTAATTAAAAACCATCGTGAAAATCCGGAAAAAGTGACAGACGAAATTATAAAGGAAGCTACTGCTGTTGCGCAAAAAGCCCTTCAGAATACTGGATGTAGTGTATTGAAGTAATTAATGATAATTGTATTTATAATTGTAGTACAACTGTCTGCCCCGCTATTGTTTCCCCCACTCAACATAGGTTAGTTTAGTATAAATACATTTGGCGCATGTGGTTCGCCATCTTTTGTAAGCTGAACATTAGTGTTAAATAAAATTAATTCGTCAAAAGTTCCGGCTTTTATTTAAATCTATCATCGGCAATCAGAGCAATTATTTGTGGAAGCTAATATTAACTTTTTCCACAAATTGGCGACGAGGATGGGATTTAGACTTTTTTATTATGGAAAATGGGGGTCCACCATTACTGGGTAGAGATTTTCTGACCGCATATAATTTAAAATTGTCATTTGTAAATAAGTTTGTAAATAATATTGATAATATTGAAAATTTTTCGACCCCTTGTAGTGATAATGATATAAATAGCTTAATAAAAAAATATAATGAAGTTTTCTCAGAGGGTCTAGGTTATTTTAAGGAAGGTTTGGCAAAAATTAAATTAAAGAATCCCAATGTAAGCCCAAAATTTGTAAAAGCCAGACCTATACCTTTTGCTATTAAGGCACAAGTTGAACAGGAACTAAATCGTCTTTTATGTTTAGGTATTATATCACCTGTAGACTACAGCACCTGGGCTACACCAATAGTGCCGGTTTTTAAGAAAAATGGTCAAATCAGAATCTGCGGTGACTTCAAAGTAACAGTCAATCCGGAAATAGAAGTGGATCAGCACTACATGCCGAGAATTGACGAATTGTTTGTAAAGCTCCAGGGAGGCAGGGAATTTACGAAGCTGGACCTGTCCCAAGCGTTTCAACAGATAGGACTGGATGAGGATAGTAAAGGATTGCTTACAATTTCTACTCATTTAGGACTTTTTAAATTTAATCGTTTAACTTTTGGGGTCGCATGTGCTCCAGCAAAATTTCAAAAAATTATGGATGCTTTATTTACTGGTGTAGAGGGATGTGCAGTATTTCAAGATGATATTTTGGTCACAGGCATAAATAGGAAAAAGCATATCGAAAATTTAGAAAGAGTTTTAAAAATTTTACACCGAGCAGGTTTAAAATTAAATTTTGACAAATGCCAGTTTTTTTTCTAAAAGTGTTGAATATTTAGGATTTGTCATAGATTCAGAGGGTTTGCACCCCTCTAAAAGTAAAACTTTAGCTATTGATCAGGCACCAAGGCCTACAAATGTTAAGACATTGCAATCATTGTTAGGTAGCATTAATTTTTATGGTAGATTTGTCAAGAATCTGTCAACAATTTTAAGTCCATTATATAAATTATTACAAAAAAATGTTTCCTGGAAATGGACAGATGAGTGCGAAGCAGCATTCAATAAAATTAAAGAAATTCTGAAATCCTCTCAAGTTTTAGTACATTTTGACCCAAACTTAGAGCTCAAACTTACCGTAGATGCCTCTAGTGAAGGGGTAGGAGCCGTTTTGAGTCATAAATTTCCTAATGCTGAGGAAAGGGCTATAGCGTTTGCATCGAGGACGCTGTCCCAAGCAGAACGCAACTATTCACAAATTGAAAAGGAAGGTCTAGCCATAATTTTTGGACTTTTAAAGTTCCACCAATATTTGTACCTCAAAAAATTTACTTTGGTCACTGATATGAAACCTCTGTTAACTATTTTTGGTCCAAAAAAGGCTATTCCACAGTTTTCTGTCAATCGTTTAAAACGGTGGGCAATTATTTTGTCAGGGTATCAGTATGATATCGAATATATAGCTAGTAATAAAAATAATGCAGATTGGTTATCACGCTTGCCTGTGACAAGCAGTGCAGATTTTTTAAAAGAGGACAGTAATCCTCATGACTCCTGTTATTTTTTTGATACCAATTCTGATTTCACGTTAAATTTTGAAAGTATAAGGAAGGCTACTAATAATGATTGTTTGCTTAGCAAGGTTAAAAATGTTATCCTTAAAGGATGGCCTAAAAAGGTACAAGAAGCTCGTTTAAAACCATTTTTTGATAAAAGATTTAAATTTTACATTGAGGAGGATTGTATATTTTGGAATCATAGGATTATTATTCCAATAATTTTACAAAATGAAATTATAAAACAGCTTCATAAAACACACATGGGGGTGGTTAAAATGAAAACTTTGGCTAGAGCATATGTTTGGTTTCCAAATTTGGATAAAAGTATTGAAAGAATAGTTAAAATGTGCGATGCTTGCATGACACATTCTAACAATGCTCCCCAAAATGCAATTGTGCCGTGGCCATGGCCACAGGGTCCTTGGGAGGGACTACATGTTGATTATTTTGAGTTAAGGCAAAAAAACTACTTAGTGGTAGTTGATGCTTTCACGAAATGGCTAGAAGTCTTTGAAATGTCAAATATAAGCTCGTTAAATACTATAAAAGTTCTTAGAACCTTGTTTGCAAGGTTCGGCTTGCCATTAATAATTGTTTCTGACAATGGCAGATCATTAGTTTCAGACGAATTCGAAGAATTTCTTTCAAAAAATAATGTAAAACACTTTACTAGTCCTCCATATTCCCCCGCCTCCAATGGGGCTGCAGAGAATTCTGTCAAAACTGTAAAAAATGCTATTAAAAAGTCACTTGAATTTACCAACTCAAGCGATACTCATTTGGCATTACAGAGATTTTTATTTGACTATAGGAATACTCCGCACGCCACCACTGGTGTAAGTCCAGCTATGCTTATGTTTAATAGAAATTTAAGAACGCGATTTTCGACTCTTTTGCCTAGTAAAAAATTACCTTTAAATGATGCTAAGTTAAATGCAAATAAAATACGAAACAGTCGAAAATGCGCAAAAACAGCAACAGAGATTGCAAGGTACAAATAGGAATGTAACTTTTAAGGTTGGCGAAAATGTTTTAGTTAAGGATTATAGAAATGTAAATCATCCAAAATTTATTAAGGGTAATATTGTAAAAGTTATTGGTAAACGCACCTATTTGGTTGAAGTGGTCGATTTGCAAAAAACCTGGAAGAGACATTCCAATCAAATAAAAAAATACGTAATTCCTAATGTAAAAAGTTCGAGTATTCCTATAGAATCCACCACTTCATTCCCCGTTTTACAAGAAAGCGAGCGGTATGCAGAAATTGAACAAAGTTCAGGGGCAGTTCTAGTCGAAGAACACAGTCCTGAAATTGAGTCTCCAGCTCCACCGCTGACTTTCTCGAAAAACTCGCCTACACAGGGCAGTAAGGATAATGTACCGATATTAAGACGTTCAAGTAGAATAAGGTTAAAAAGTAGTGCAAGTTAATTTTTTTTTTATTATTTACATATACATATTTTTTTATTATATACATATACATATATTTTTGAAAATAAATTGGTACTATAAATTTCCTTTTGTTTAAGCAGTGGTCATTATGTAAATACTATGTAATATAATATATGTATAACTTATTTGCTATTTGATATATGTAACTTAAACAGAAGTTTACTTTAAGATGTTTATGGTTATAAACAGATTTTTTTTTTGGGGGGGGAGAATGATGTAGTGTATTGAAGTAATTAATGATAATTGTATTTATAATTGTAGTACAACTGTCTGCCCCACTATTGTTTCCCCCACTCAACATAGGTTAGTTTAGTACAAATACATTTGGCGCATGTGGTTCGCCCTCTTTTGTAAGCTGAACATTAGTGTTAAATAAAATTGTTCGTCAAAAGTTCCGGCTTTTATTTAAATCTATCAGCGGCAATCAGAGCAATAATTTGTGGAAGCTAATATTAACTTTTTCCAAGTTAAATACACCACAGAGGTCTTTAGTAATACCATACTTGGATTCAATTATCACCTCCCTTGAAGTACGTTTTGCTGAAGAAAACACGCCATCATTCGCATTATCTAAGTTACACCCGGCGCAGATGCAAAAGATGACAACTGAATATCTGAAACAAACTTGTGAAACTATTGCCAAGTTTTATGATTTACCGAACATAAAGAATGAAATCGAACTTTGGCAGCAATTGTGGCACCATAGGCTTAATCTAACAAATTTTACAGTTGTTGATATCCTAAAAGAAACAAATTCCTTCTTTCCCGAAACGGAAAAAGCATTGAAAATTTTGATCGCTTTACCATGCACTACCTGTACAGAAGAGCGATCCTTTAGCAGCCTCGGAAGACTGAAAACATGGCTAAGAAGCACCATGGCAGAAGATCGCCTTAGTGGTCTGGCCATAATGAGTGTACACAGAGCTATAATAAATAAAAACCTAAATAATTTTAATGATAAAGTGGTTTAAAGTTTTCCAAAAAATTCCCGCAGGTTATGTCTTAATTAAATATTTTTGTTAAAATAAATAATTATTACTGTGTTTAAAAGTTTGATTTAGTTATTGTGCTGTCGAGGGCTTGTGAAGTTTTATACATTGATATCAGAACCGTTCTTATTACAATCGTCATCGAGGCAAAGACTTCCAAAGTGTAACGCTTCATGCTTTCGACTGTACCAGGCGTTCATATTTTTTATCCTCCATAATATTGCTCCATTGCCCTCCCCTTAGTCATAAGCTGGCGACGCCCTTGATGTATGTCATCTATGCTAATGCGTCTTAAACTTTGAAAAAAGCTTTTAGAATAACTTAAATTTTTACATCAAGGTTGAAATAATTTTTAAATTCAATTATTATTTTTGTTTTGGTGAATTTTTTTAGATTAACTTTATCCTTAAAACGGTGGTAGACTTGCCACCGAAACGTCGATATATTTTTTAATTATTAGTGTTTTTTGAGGGTTTTTCTTTATAACGTTTCAGGCGATCTGCAAGTTTATAAATGTCAATAGATTTTGTTTACCCATAAAATCTATACTCTTTCCCCAGGGCGAGTACCCAACGAATATTTAAAAGGAAGGGGTTTTAATCCGATTGTAAATAATCAGTTGAATTCGAGACATGGGCATATTATTTCGAGAGTTACAATTTGGATCTATTTTATTATTTTTTTTAATAGTTTATTACCTTACATTAAAAAATGGCATGTTTTTGATTTAATTTGGTATTGCTTCTAGTTTAACCGGAAATAATTGCGAGTACCTACTTCTTTTTTATTATTAAAAATGCAATTAAATTGTTGTTGTTTGCTTATTAGTCCCAGTTTTTAAGTTAGAAATGGAAAAGTTATTTTAAAACGACGATTTTCGTCTACTTACTCACTTTCATATTTTTCATTTGGAACATAGGATTCTGGTTTACCATCAATTTCTAATAAATATTGCCCGTTGTTTGTTTTAGGTTGCTCTAATAAATCTAATGGAATTCTGTCACATCTATATGACATACATTTGAGTAAGGAAAGATATATTATAAATACCTTGATAAGTACTTTGCAATGGAGCATCCTAGGATTTTATTAAAATACCTAAAATAAAAAATAAAAATATTGTTTTGACTTATACCTTAAAAAAGCTAAGTCTCTAAGTCATTAATAGTTGAAAGTCATGCGATAAAATTGTTATAACAAAATTATTGTTATTTTACGAATCGCCTGGATAGGCAGGGAGTAAAAAAACACTCGATTGGTTATCACAGTATTTTGAGGCATTGATTTTCTAAAAAAAAAATTTAACGACTTCTTTATTTTTTAAAAACATTAAGAATGCATGGATTTTTTTAATTTTATTTTTGTGGATATCAGTTTGTCTGTTTTTTGCCCAATTTTTTGATAAAGTACCGATTACATTTTTAATAGCTTCTTTGGCAACTACACATTTTGGGCGTTTCTTTTGAGAAGACCCTAAACTGACATAAACATGATATCCAAAGCTTTAGGCCTACTACTGAACTATCTCAAGATAAAAAAAAAACATAAATGCGCAGGCAATTATCAAAGGTTGTTTAAATCTGCGTTAGGAAAATTACAAAACGATACCGTTGCTTATAAACTCTCAAACAAGTGTAGCATTAAGCACGCCAGCTCTTCTCCCGTTCACTCACTTTGCCATAAGCAGCTGCTAGGTTAAGTTTTTAGAGCAAAGATTGACAATCTTTATCTACAGATACAGGCTTTTAGAGATTGCTTAGGTCTTTTTACGCAAATTTCTTTCTTTAGCATATATCTTAAGGGAAGATCGGTTGCAAAGAAAGAATTGCCACAAACTAGTTGCGGTGTAGTTACTGTTGTTTTAAGAAGTATATGTAATACTTTTTTAAAAAATCGTAAGCATTAAATAATTATTTTAATTAGGGTAGTTGTATCGCCACAGTCGCATTAAAAAATTTACGCTAGAGTATTCAATACAGTCGGTCAGCGGTGGCATCACAGTGGGACGAAGCCTCCCCTTGCCATCCAAATTACTCTACAGCTCATATAGTTCAAGCGTTTAAGTTTGTTTTTTTAATGCTTGTCTTGAATTTGCATATCGATTTCCCTTTTTGGATTTTTGATTTGGTTTTTATTTTTCAGAAATTTCTCTCCAAACCCTGATTTTTATTTAAAAAAAAAAACACATTTTCGGAGCAAAAATGATCAAAATTGGATAATTTTTTTTGCTCAAAATCTTCCTCTTTATAAATCACAAAAAACTGCCTGAAAATGAGGTGCAACATTTTTGTTATTCCCACAAACGTAATCTTCCGGAATTTTTTACGCAAAAGGGACTTTTACTCATAAAACGTACATAATTTGAGTTAATAAAAATTGTTCAGAATTATTCAAGAAATGCGGATAATCTTTATCAAAATTTTTGAATACATTTCCGGATCACTGGAAAATGACCAAATAGAAAACACTTCGTCACAAACTAAAGTTTAACTTCATATACTATATGGCTAATGCAACGAGTGATAAAGCATAATTAACAGGTTTAAATATTTTTGAAAATTATAACGTCGCGTCGGCAAGGTTAAAACACAAATAAAATAAGATTATTAACTTGGATAAGATCGGGTTTATGACATTGGGACATTGGATTTCTTCCACTGAAACCTTATCAGATTTATTGTACCTAGCCCATTTATGAGGTTTGAGAGTGCCACTTCAATAAATATAATGCTGGTGTTTCTTTCCCCCTTTGACAAAACGGTCAGGCTAATGATGTAAATAAACAACTAAATATAAAAAATAAAAACACTTTTTATTTTAAATTCCACTTGCATTCACTTTTGCTAACACTGTAGCTTCTTTAAACTAGTTAATTAAACTAATATTAAGATCTTTTATCTGCAACATCTTAACCTCTAGTTAATCGTTTGCAATATACTTAAGTACTGCGTGTTTTTAATTTTATTAATTTCCAAGGATTCCAAAAGAGACAATTTTTTACTTTTATTAGCGATTCTGAACGATCAACTAGAGGTTAATTAATCGCCCTTATTGGACCTTTTTTAACAAATAATTTTAAAAAACAGATTTTGTAGATAAAAAATTCCAAATATTTCTTGACCATTTTATGTTCTAGCTAGAAAACTGTAGACTTTTCAATTGTTTATTTCTTAATATTATTTTAAATTACTAGTCTGAAGAAGCTACAATGTTACCTAAACATTTTCACAAGTTGTAAGTATAAGTTAAAATAAAAAGTGTTTTATTTTATTACATTTAGTGATTATGGAGTTTTATAAAGTAACGATCAAATCAATTAGATTTTTGTTAAGAAAATTTAGATCCAAATCCGCCATGTTGTGCTTTTTTTTACATCAGGTTTACCCAATTTTAGTGCAGCATACTTTTGAATTATAATTAATTTAAAATTGATTGGAAAATACTGGTTTGCATTGTAAAAAATGTACCTAATATGGAAAGATAAAAGATGAAAATATATAAAACCTGCCTGTATTAAATTTACACTAAAACAACTCTTTCAATCATTCTATGATTAAAATATACATTCGACTATTTGGTCGAATGTAACAATTGCATTTTTTGTCAGGTTTTATCAAACATGTTTCAGCAACAGTTTTTTTTCACTACATTTTAAATCCGAGTATTATAAAAAAAAATGTGAACACCTAACGCTTATTGGACTTAAACCTCTTATAGAGCTTAATTGTAATAAAATAAAACTAAATTCTGGCAAACGCATATTTATTTGTGTTTAATTAATTGATATCATTTGAATTGCCGCGCCCCAATATGACATGGATTTGGTTCAGGAACGTTATTGCCTGTTTAGTCACACACCTTTTTCCTACCACTAGATTATAAAAGAAGTTTAATTTTCTTGGAAAGTTTTCGCTATACCTCAATATGTACGAGCTACTTAATGCAGTATTTGATTTCTTTTAACTTTCATTAACAAAATATCTTAATGAAAAAAAAAACACTTTCTTAAACATATTATTAGTAGAAAAGTGCGGAAAAATTACTTTGTGCATGCGTTAGGAACAATATTTTTCCTACGGGACTCAGATACCAACAAAAATAAAACATATTATATGGTTGCTTAAAGAAAAAAACTGTCATTATTTGTCAAAATCAACAAATGCCTTAATATTGTTGCTTGACATGTTGAAGAAACTTAGACAAAAGGAAATACACTAAAACTTGCAACGACTTCGGATGTTTAGTCTACAACTACTAAAATATAAATTAATCTCCTTACCTATACAAATTTAGAGTAATTTTATTTTTCCGCACTCTGTGCGGAAAAGTGCTACATTGCGCACGCTCGTAGGAAAAATATTCTTAATTTGGCCCTTTTTAAGTACGGCCAGTTGTAAACATTTTTCTTTAATTACCCCGATATTCTTTGATAGAGGCCAGGGTACAAAAGTAACTATTTATTTTCTTTAAATTGAAGAAAACTTTCCCATTTTTTTTTTGTTTGAAGTTTGTCCATTATACTAATATAGGTTTAAGTGAACTAAATTATAAACAAATTTATAATTTTTTATTAGTATGTTAAGAGAATGGATATTATCAAAAATCTGATTTTGCACTTTAAGACTGGCCGTCTACTGGATGCGTAGTCGTACGACCTACTGGGCGTGCGTAATTGTCCGTATATATTATTAATCTCTCATCATGGAAAGGCTTTAGGCTGGCCGTCCACTGGATGCGTAGTCGTACGACCTACTGGTCGTGCGTAATTGTCCGTATATATTATTAATCTCTCAACATGGAAAGGCTTTAGGCTGGCCGTCTACTGGATGCGTAGTCGTACGACCTACTGGTCGTGCGTAATTGTCCGTATATGTCCGACTAACCCCTCAAAATGGAAAGGCGTTAAACGGCGTCGATTCCTACGCCGGCGGAAAACTTCAACCGACTACATCCGACTTGCGACTAGTCCCGTTTGGACGGGATTTGTCGGACAATTTAAACGATTTTTTTGTCAGTATTTTTAAAAATCTTGAACTAATATAGAATATGGATTGCGAAAAGCTAATTAGCATGGTGAGAGAGCGGAAACCATTATGGGACATGCGAGATACAAGAAATTACGCTAGATATGTCCAAAGGAAATTGTGAATATTTTTGTCTTTTTCTTGTTAATTTTCAAAGAAATATATATATACTTTGGATGCATTTTAAAAACACCAGGCACAAATGCAAAAATACTGTACAAAATATCGAACGAAAATAAAAACTAGTCGGTACTAATGGACAACCTACAGTCGTACAAATTTGTACGATCTAAGTCGTCCATATTCTCACAACGATGAAGTCGTACGACTACGCATCCAGTGGACGGCCAGCCTTACGGCGTCGTTTGCATACGACTTTGGTCGGACAACTTTAACCGACTACAGCTGGCCGTCCACTGGATGCGTAGTCGTACGACCCACTGGTCGTGCGTAATTGTCCGTATATATGTCCGACTAATCCCTTAACCTGGAAAGGCGTTAAACGGCGTTGATTGCATACGACTTCGGTCGGACAACTTCAACCGACTACATCCAACTTGCGACTAGTCCCGTTTGAACGGGATTTGTCGGACGAATTTAAACGACTTTTTGTCAGGAATTTTTAAAAATGTTGAACTGATATAGAATTTGGATTGCAAAAAGCTAATTAGCATGGTGTTAGGGTCCCGTTGAAGGTCTTTATACAAATGATGAAGCTCGATTAATATATTTCTTTTCGACAATACTTGACTAACCCAATATTTTCTTCCTTTTCTTGCTAATTTTCATCTTAAGTTTGAATTTAAAAAAAAATATATATATCCTCCAGATCCATTTTAAAAATCCGACACAAATGCAAAAATACCATACAAAATGTCGTACGAAAATAAAAACTAGTCGGTACTAATGAACGACCTACAGTCTTACACATTCGTACGATCTAAGTCGTCCATATTTTCACGACTACCAAGTCGTACGACTACGCTTCCAGTGGACGGCCAGCCTACATCCAACTTGCGACTAGTGCCGTTTGAAAGGGATTTGTCGAACGAATTTAAACGACTGTCAGGATTCTTAAAAATCTTAAACTGATATAGAATACGGATTACGAAAAGTTAACTAGCATAGTGAGAGAGAGGAAACCATTATAGGACATGCGAGATACAAGATACAACGGAAATTGTGGATATTTTCGTCTTTTTCTTGTTAATTTTCGTCTTAAGTATGAATTTTCAAAGAAATATATATCCTCCAGATCCATTTTAAAAACATCAAGCACAAATGCAAAAATATACAAAATGTCGTATGAAAATAAAAAGTAGTCGGTACTAATGGACGACCTACAGTCGTATAAATTCGTACGATCTAAATCGTCCATATTCTCACGACTACTAATAAGTCGTACGACTATGCATCCAGTGGACGGCCAGCCTAATAAATGTCTTTAATATTGCAACGTTCAAGGTCGTGATATTTAGGTCAGATAACTAAAGTAGCATCTTTTTTTAGTTGTGATAATTGTTTTTTTTTCAAGTAAGATTGTTTAGAGAGCTCTATGCTTAGTACGAGAATTAAAAGAATAAACTGATTTTTAAAAGTAGAAAAAAAGAAAATCAATAATTAATTCTAATTACAGCAAATAATCTGCTTTCGTTTATCAGTTGACAAATATACCAAATAGAAACAATATTAAATAGTGATTGTACTAACTGGTTTATCCCTCTATCAAACTCCTCTGTGGAACCTATAATTTTTGGGTAGGTAGTGTAAGTTTCATTTAAAACATACCTTATTTAAAAACACAAACCCACTCTGCACAAAAATAAGATATTTAGTTCAATTTTACATGTGATTTAATTTTATTCAATATTTAGTCTGGCTTCAGAAGAAAGCGATGTTTTATCGATGTTGTTATTTTATATTTACTGGCGATATCTGGTTTTAATGTTAACAGTAGATTGATTTACTCCAATAAATAATAATTATTGCAAACTGATAATTATAGAGTGTATGTATAGTATGTTCCATGTATATCACAATTAGTAATTTAAATAGTTAATTAAAAAATAACTTATTAGGAAATGACTAACGATCGACCAGTTAAAAGCTTTCTCTTTACTAGAGTTAAGATAAAATGTGATTTTTTAAATCATTCTGTGAAATACTACCGGTAATTTTAAATTCACAGTGATTAGGAAGTGTTATTGTAGTTAGTAAATAAGTAAAACTGCTCCCAAAAACCCAGAAAAATTTTATAATTATTATTAGGAGGAACTGAAGATTTACCTTAACGAATTGCTTAATTTAACTCCAATAGAAAACAAGTCACTGGAATATTAACTACAATTATGTATAACAAATGGCTCATTGCTTAAAGTAATATAATTAATAAACACTCTTTAAAATATGTACCAAAAATGATAGTTTATTTTAATAAAATGTAATATCACGTAAGACACTTCAAAATATTATCAAAGAAAGTGTTGTATATGACTTTCTGCTGCAAGGACAGACTATCTGTGACAGTAATAACCAGGGCCGAACTTACCTATAGGCGCACGGGGCGAACGCCCGGGTCCCCCAAGCAAAAGGAGTCCCCGAAGGGGGCCCCGACCACCGTAGGGTAGTAAAAAATTATTTTGCAAAAAAGTTTAAACGTTTAACGAAAGGCTAATACATCTATCAAATATACAAAAAATAAAAAATATTTATTTCTTTATGTTCCTCAAAAATCATAATTAAATTATTAACTGTAATAATAGCACAGTGTGTGAGGAGAAAAAAAGTGTTTGACTTCCGGATTTTTTTGTACAGTTTCAATTTTCATGAAAATTTGGAATTAAGTTGCTATTACCCTTTAGATCAAATTTTATATATGCTTAAGGTGTGCTTCTTATTTTTAGGGAGTAAAAACCACCCCTTATGCTAAAAAATTAAAAAATCATTGAAATAAACATTATGTAAATTAAAATCATAGCTAAACATATGGAATGAATATATTTTTACTTTGTGAGGTATATTTTACAGTATATTTGTAACGTTTCAACCCTTAAAAGTCACCCTTAGTAACGAAATTACAAAAAAAAAATTGTTTTTTTATCTTAAAATTATTTAATGACGCTTATATTGTGAAAAAAATATTTTAACAGTTTACGGTATATAAAGTAAATAATAAATATTTAAATACAATAACTCAACCCTTAATTAACCACCCCTCATAGGATTTACAAAAAAAATGTTTTTGACAAATTAGAACGATTTGATGATAC
This sequence comes from Listronotus oregonensis, assembly GCA_019359885.1. Classification (NCBI taxonomy): domain Eukaryota; kingdom Metazoa; phylum Arthropoda; class Insecta; order Coleoptera; family Curculionidae; genus Listronotus; species Listronotus oregonensis. The sequence goes on from JAHBCN010002650.1 coordinate 65,019, forward strand.
ATAAATATAGTCCCGGAAATGAAGCTAAAAAAATGGCAAAACCTCGCAATTTTTTTCTCCTGCATCGTTTGCATAAAAATTTGGAATTAGGCGCTTCTAACCCTCTACTTCAAATTCTATTTCATGGTGATGTGCGCTGTTTATTTTTTAAGGGTAATAACTACCCCGTATTGTCAAAACTTATAAAATAAAATAACATTTTAAACATTAAGATGGGTAAAAGTTGGTTTGAATTAGTTGAATAATGGTTGTTCTGTGCTTTGAAATACAATTTCAAAATATTTCAACCCTTAAAAACGAACCCTTGTTAAAGCTAAAAGTAAAAACAAAATATTTACCCTAAAAAAATGATTAATTTATCATAGTGATTTAATTTTAGAATGCTGCTGCTTAAAATATGTACTAATTTAATTTTGGAACTTTTCGATCCTCATATATCAAACCCTGTTATAGCTTAATTAAAAAAAAAAAAGATTTACCCCAAAAAAATTAACGGCTTGGCAAATTTATTAATTAAAAATATTACTGCCTGAAATATTACCAAAATCATTATTAGCCAAATTTTTAATCCTTAAAAACCATCCCTTACAACAGTGCAATTCTTGTAAACCAATATAATAAATATAAATAGGAAAAAAATAGAATTAATTACGAAATTTATACCGGTAAAAGTATAAAGTATACCAGTTATATAGAATATTATGCAGATTATGCTTCGAAGTGGGCTATTCCAATGTTTCGAAAAAAAATTGATTTGTTTTTTAAACATAACTCCTTTAGTTTTAATGATAGAAAGTTTTTTCAAAAAAGATTTTGTAGGGTTTTTAAAGAGTTTTAAGGTTATATAAATTAAATCCTTTTAAAGCCCTTAGTTTTAAAATGGGATAAGTTATAGGGCTCGAATAAGGTGGTGGTCGCTCGTAAATAGCGGCTTTAAACGGCCATTCTCGCCAAATATTTTTTGTACAGAAAAATCTAAGTAACATAAATCTTTGTTATCAAAAAAGCTACAAGTCGGTACTATAGCATTTTTTCGTATCTCCAGTATTGTTGAAGTTATTTTGAAGAAAATGACAATTGTGGAAAAGCGGTTTTCACTTTAAGATCCAATTTTTCTAAAATTAAGCGTTTTAAATTGGTCAAACTTCTAAGATGTATTAATAATACATATATAAAAAATATCGCAAAAGAGTAAATATCAATTTTAATTAGAAGGGGAATTAGGGGGTTTTTGTAATGATCTTCTCGTAAAAAAAGTATTCTATAACATGTTATAATGTTCCAATTTTTTGAATCATTTAATTCAATTTAAATGTTTTATATGCAAGATGTATTATATTGTTACAATATCATATTGTTTGTATAAACGTTACTGGGGGTGGGGGCCCATTCACGAATTCGCAAGGGGGCCCAGAGATCCTAAGTTCGGCCTTGATAATAATCCCTTTTTACGCCCTGAATTGATAAAAACTGCGTGGACAACGTTTTTTACAGACCTCTAAATATTGACTAGAAATTAGGTACTCTTCAATTATGTCGCTTATTCTAACCGTTTTTAAAAAAAGTCACTTTATTTAGTTAGGTACACTGTTAGTCCCCTAGGTTTTGTCGGATTGATTATAAAAAAGATTAATTTTCCCAATTCTTCGTGCGCGTAGAGATCGAACGCTGTAAAGCTGGGTACTGACTAGAGCAATTTTATTCACACGAATGGTTTACGCGTAAAAGTAATTGCGCGCAAATAAATCTGTTTGCGAAAATATTTTGTTTCATTAAAAATTTTGCACGCAAATTTTTAATCCAGAATTTGTGTAGAAATGTTTCGAAAGAGACGTATAATTGTTGCAAGCGCGGCGTTTTTAGTATTAAATAAAGCAAAGAAAAAAGAAAAAAGGGAAAAACGGTGGTGGATTACGAAATTATACCAAAGAAGACAATCATACAATGGATTTGATTTATTAACTGATCTGAAATTACAAGAAATGAGCGGCCATTTCCAGAATTTCATTCGAATGTCATCTGAAGATTTCGAGTTTTTGATTAACGCTATTGGACCTAAAATTTGTAAAATAGATACCAAATTAAGAAAAAGTGTTAGTGTACAAGAACGCCTAGCCGTTACTTTGCGCTTTTTAGCTACGGGAGATTCATATACAAGTTTACAGTATTTGTTCAAAATTTCTAAACAGCTTATTTCTGTTATTGTACCTGAAGTATGCGAAGCATTGATTGATGCGCTAAAACAGCAAATAAAAGTAAGTAATGAAATATATATTATTATTTATTAACATAAATAAGTATCTCAAAATAATACAAACTGTGCAATAAGCAAAACAAAACTGAAAATGAGAAAATGTCTTTTTACTTATAATTCCGTAAAAACATCATTTATGTCTGGCATGTCGAGTAAAGAAGTATGATGGATGGGGCTTTGTGAATTGCCGTGTGACTCGAGTAAATGGAGCTAGGTGTATGTGGAGGATGTGAAGTAGATGATGTATAGGTAGTTGAAGGGTATGATGGATTTATGGATGACATATCATACTTTCCTATATCTGCAGCATACAAAATCTGATTTATCGCGTTCTCAACTTCAACACGTGTCCGGTGACTATACGTTTTCAACTTGTTTCCTACATGTCTTCCGTAAACATAACATGGATCTTGGGGTTCTTCAGGAAGAGCCATACTTTCCTTTAAAATTCGATAAGCTTCTTCAGCTCTCTCGTCATCAACTTTCTTACCAGCATTCTTTCTTTTTTTTGACTGTCTAGGGCGTAGAAGAGACTCAGATTCTGTTTGAGTAGTAGGATCAGATTTTTCGGTTATGTTTGAAGTTTCATTTGACTGTTCACTATTCTCCACTAGAGTTATGTTAGTGGTTTGTGTTTCATTATTTTCTGCAAAAGGTGTTTGAACCTCTTCCTCCCCACCCTAAAAAAAATGAAATAAGGTTAAGAAATCTCTAGTAGTATGATTTTATTTATCCAAATACAGTTTTGTTGTCTTAAAAAACAAATCACTACAATCCCTGTAAAAACGTCTTTTATTAACTTTAAACTTCATTAGTATTATTAATAAATTTTGTTTATTTTTAGATACCTCATTCACAAGAAGAGTGGTTGGAAATTTCAAAAAAATATCTTGAATTATGGAATTTTTCGAATTGCTTGGGGGCGGTCGATGGCAAGCATATCTTATTACAAGCACCCTTCAATAGTGGTAGTGACTACTATAATTATAAATCGTTTCCTAGTATTGTGTTGTTAGCCTTAGTTGATGCAAACTATAACTTCATTTATGCTGATATTGGTTGCCAAGGCCGAATTTCAGACGGCGGAGTTTTTAAACAGAGTAAATTGTGTAAGAAGTTGACAAGTATGGGATTAAATCTACCGGAGAACGCGAGATTACCAGGACGGGAACAGAAAATTCCCTTTGTTTTTATTGGAGATGAGGCATTTGCCTTATCTCCTAATTTTATGAGACCATTCTCAGGAACTTTTCATAAGGGATCTCCAGAACGTATTTTTAACTACAGGCTTAGTAGGGCTCGTAGAGTAGTGGAAAATGTATTCGGAATCATGTCTGCTGTATTTAGAATACTTAGAAAGCCTTTACTAATACAGCCGGAAAAGGCCAAATACATCGTTATGACAGCTGTTTATTTACACAATTTTTTAAGAAGGAATAATAATTCCAGAAATTTATATACACCACCAGGAACATTTGACAATGAAATCAATGGAGAACTTATAGCAGGTAGCTGGAGGCAAGGATATGATGCTAAGACTTCATTAATTAACATTAAAAAAATACCTAGAAGATCATCTGTAAATGCTCAGCAAGTTCGAGAAGAATATGTTTCTTACTTCATCAGCAATGGAAGTGTGCCATGGCAAGAACAATATGCATAGACTATATATATTGGCATTTAATAAATGTAATAATTTATAATTCCTCATAAGTTATATTTATAAGTAAATAACTACTAGTACTAACCTCAGTGTTGACCGTAGCTGTAGGCTCATCTTTATCCCATAAGAATTGAAATCGTTTAAATGCATACCATTTTGATATATATATATATATATATATATATATATATATATATATATATATATATATATATATATATATATATATATATATATATATATATATATATATATATATATATATATATATATATATATATATATATATATATATTTCTTCAGCACCTAGTAAGTAAATAAAAATTGGTTTGTAATTAAATTTTTCTTTTTTATTTATTTATAGTTCAATTTATACTTACCCTTACCCGTCCCTACGTTTTTCTTTCCTTTTGCTTTCTTTCTACGAACTGTTAATTTTTTGCTTTACGTCCGAAACATTGATTTCTAAATTATTAGCTATCATATCCCACGCGTCCACTTCTTTATTTCTATGAAAATGTAAGGGATGTTTTGAGTTCCATAAAATGGGAAACTTTTCATATTCGTCAATTAATTTTAGCGCAAGTTCATTACTCCATTCCATTTTAATGCACTCGATATACTAAATTTTGAGATAAATTTACAACTCGCTTTTACGCATATGACCATAAACACCCAACTAAAAATATCGTCCACACTGAGCCTCTTACGCGCACGAAAACCCTTTTATCTTTTCCAAAGACCGACAAGAAGCGGATCACGTTCGTACGAGTGAAAAACGTACGCGCACGTATGTTCGTGTGGTATTCACTTGAGCATTTTTGCGCGTAAACCATTCGTGTGAATAAAATTGCTCTAGTCAGTACCCAGCTTAAGAACAACACCGATACGTCACGGTCTCATATGGCAAACTGATATAAAACCGTGACGTATCGGTGTTGTTCTAACAGCGTTCAATCTCTATAAGCGAGTGTATCAGACTACACGTAGCCCAGGTTGAAGCCTCTTACGAAGCTTTTAAACCTTTATTGTAAATATTATGTCGATGACAGGAAAAATCCTTTTTTCTCCCCCGTCAAAAAATATTGACATTTTTGTACTATTTTCAGGTGCAAAAGCTATCAATTCTCATACCGTACAAAAATGTGCTCGTTGCTTAGCAACACTTTTAATCCTAGGATTAAAAGTGCTACTTTTAAACCTAGGATTAAAAGCAATTGCATTTGAGCTCTTTTGAATACCTAAATGTATTAATTTTGACTTGGTAGGAGAAAAAATTGTATTTATCATACGGACTAAAAGTGCTTATTTTTACTCGCAATTTTGCATTCGCTCGGCTGCGCTGCGCTTCGCTTCGCAACTGCAAAAATTGCTCGTAAAAAAAAGAAGCACTTTTAATCCTTATAATATAATATACTATTTTATATACATTTCGACATAACTTTGGGGACTAACAGTGTAAATAAAGTGATGTTTTTTTGAAAACGGTAAGTAGTCTTACTTGATATAACATCTTATTAAAATAAATTTTAAATATACCTGTTGGCTGCTCTGCGCTTCGCCACGCAACTGCAAAAATTGTTCGTAAAAAAAAGAAGCACTATACTATTTTATATACAACTCGACAGAACTTTGGGGACTAACAGTGTAAATAAAGTGATGTTTTTTTGAAAACGATAAGTAATTTACAACACTTCCTTTGAAAGTATTTTAAAGAGTCTTACTTGATATAACATCTTATTAAAATAAATTTTAAATATACCTGTTGGCTGCTCTGCGCTTCGCCTCGCAACTGCAAAAATTGTTCGTAAAAAAAAGAAGCACTTTTAATCCTTATAATATAATATACTATTTGATATACAACTCGACATAACTTGGGGGACTAACAGTGTAAATAAAGTGATGTTTTTGAAAACGGTAAGTAATTTACAACACTTCCTTTGAAAGTATTTTAAAGAGTCTTACTTGATATAACATCTTATTAAAATAAATTTTAAATATACCTGTTGGCTGCTCTGCGCTTCGCCTTGCAACTGCAAAAATTGCTCGTAAAAAAAAAGAAGCACTTTTAATCCTTATAGTATAATATACTATTTTATATACAACTCGACAGAACTTTGAGGACTAACAGTGTAAATAAAATGATGTTTTTTTGAAAACGGTAAGTAATTTACAACACTTCCTTTGAAAGTATTTTAAAGAGCCTTACTTGATATAACATCTTATTAAAATAAATTTTAAATATACCTGTTGGCTGCTCTGCGCTTCGCCTCACAACTGCAAAAATTGCTCGTAAAAAAAAGAAGCACGTTTAATCCTTATAATATAATATACTATTTTATATACAACTCGACAGAACTTTGGGGACTAACAGTGTAAACAAAGTGATGTTTTTTTGAAAACGGTAAGTAATTTACAACACTTCCTTTGAAAGTATTTTAAAAAGTCTTACTTGATATAACATCTTATTAAAATAAATTTTAAATATACCTGTTGGCTGCTCTGCGCTTCGCATCGCAACTGCAAAAATTGCTCGTAAAAAAAAGAAGCACTTTTAATCCTTTTAATATAATATACTATTTTATATACAACTCGACAGAACTTTGGGGACTAACAGTGTAAATAAAGTGATGTTTTTTTGAAAACGGTAAGTAATTTACAACACTTCCTTTAAAAGTATTTTAAAGAGTCTTACTTGATATAACATCTTATTAAAATAAATTTTAAATATACCTGTTGGCTGCTCTGCGCTTCGCCTCGCAATTGCAAAAATTGCTCGTAAAAAGAAGAAGCATTTTTAATCCTTATAATATAATATACTATTTTATATACAACTCGACAGAACTTTGGGGACTAACGGTGTAAATAAAGTGATGTTTTTTTGAAAACGGTAAGTAATTTACAACACTTCCTTTGAAAGTATTTTAAAGAGTCTTACTTGATATAACATCTTATTAAAATAAATTTTAAATATACCTGTTGGCTGCTCTGCGCTTCGCCTCGCAACTGCAAAAATTGCTCGTAAAAAAAAGAAGCATTTTTAATCCTTATAATATAATATACTATTTTATATACAACTCGACAGAACTTTGGGGACTAACAGTGTAAATAAAGTGATGTTTTTTTGAAAACGGTAAGTAATTTACAACACTTCCTTTGAAAGTATTTTAAAGAGTCTTACTTGATATAACATCTTATTAAAATAAATTTTAAATATACCTGTTGGCTGCTCTCGCTTCGCGCTCGCAACTCAAAAATTGCTCGTAAAAAAAAAAAAACACTTTTAATCCTTATAATATAATATACTATTTTATATACAACTCGACAGAACTTTGGGGACTAACAGTGTAAATAAAGTGATGTTTTTTTGAAAACGGTAAGTAATTTACAACACTTCCTTTGAAAGTATTTTAAAGAGTCTTACTTGATATAACATCTTATTAAAATAAACTTTAAATATACCTGTTGGCTGCTCTGCGCTCCGCCTCGCCACTGCAAAAATTGCTTGTAAAAAGAAAAAGCATTTTTAGTCCTTATAATATAATATACTATTTTATATACAACTCGACAGAACTTTGCGGACTAACAGTGTAAATAAAGTGATGTTTTTTTGAAAACTGTAAGTAATTTACAACACTTCCTTTGAAAGTATTTTAAAGAGTCTTACTTGATATAACATCTTATTAAAATAAACTTTAAATATACCTGTTGGCTGCTCTGCGCTTCGCCTCGCAACTGCAAAAATTGCTCGTAAAAAAAGAAGCATTTTTAATCCTTATAATATAATATACTATTTTATATACAATTCGACAGAACTTTGGGGACTAACAGTGTAAATAAAGTGATGTTTTTTTGAAAACGGTATGTAATTTACAACATTTCCTTTGAAAGTACTTTAAAGAGTCTTACTTGATATTTTGATATAACATCTTATTAAAATAAATTTTAAATATACCTGTTGGCTGCTCTACGCTTCGCCTCGCAATGTACTATTTTATATACAACTCGACAGAACTTTGGGGACTAACAGTGTAAATAAAGTGATGTTTCGCAACTGCAACTGCAACTGCAAAAATTGTTCGTAAAAAAAAGAAGCACTTTTAATCCTTATAATATAATATACTATTTTATATACAACTCGACAGAACTTTGGGGACTAACAGTGTAAATAAAGTGATGTTTTTTTGAAAACGGTAAGTAATTTACAACACTTCCTTTGAAAGTATTTTATAGAGTCTTACTTGATATAACATCTTATTAAAATAAATTTTAAATATACCTGTTGGCTGCTCTGCGCTTCGCCTCGCAACTGCAAAAATTGCTCGTAAAAAAAAAGGACATTTTTAATCCTTATAATATAATATACTATTTTATATACAACTCGACAGAACTTTGGGGACTAACAGTGTAAATAAAGTGATGTTTTTTTGAAAACTGTAAGTAATTTACAACACTTCCTTTGAACGTATTTTAAAGAGTCTTACTTGATATAACATCTTATTAAAATAAACTTTAAATATACCTGTTGGCTGCTCTTAGCTCCGCCTCGCCACTGCAAAAATTGCTCGTAAAAAGAAAAAGCATTTTTTGTCCTTATAATATAATATACTATTTTATATACAACTCGACAGAACTTTGCGGACTAACAGTGTAAATAAAGTGATGTTTTTTTGAAAACGGTAAGTAATTTACAACACTTCCTTTGAAAGTATTTTAAAAGAGTCTTACGTGATATAACATCTTTACTAAAATAAACTTTAAATAAAACCATTGTTTTCCGCTCCGCCTGCCACTGCAAAAATTGCTCGTAAAAAAAGAAGCATTTTAATCCTTATAATATAATATACTATTTTATATACAATTGACAGAACTTTGGGGATTAACAGTGTAAATAAAGTGATGTTTTTTTGAAAACGGTAAGTAATTTACAACACTTCCTTTGAAAGTATTTTAAGAGTCTTACTTGATATAACATCTTATTAAAAATAAATTTTAAATTACCTGTTGGTTGCTCTGCGCTTCGCCTCGAACTGCAAAAATTGCTTGTAAAAAAAGAACATTTTTAATCCTTATAATATAATATACTATTTTATATACAATTTGACAGATCATTACTAACAGTGTAAATAAAGTGATGTTTTTTTAAAAAGGTAAGTAATTTACCACACTTCCTTTTAAAGTATTTTTTAAAAAGTCTTACTTGATATAACATCTTATTAAAAAAAACTTTAAATATACCTTTGGGGTGCTCTGCGCTCCGCCTCGCCACTGCAAAAATTGCTTGTAAAAAAAAAACATTTTTGTCCTTATAATATAATATACTATTTTATATACAACTCGACAGAACTTTGCGGACTAAAGTGTAAATAAAGTGATGTTTTTTTTAAAACGGTAAGTAATTTACAACACTTCCTTTGAAAGTATTTTAAAAATCTTTTCTTGATATAAATTTATTACAATAAATTTTAAATATACCTGTTTGCTCTGCGCTTCGCCTCCAACTGCAAAAAATTTTTCGTAAAAAAAAATTTTTTAAACCTTATAATATAAAACATTTTATAAAATTCAAGAATTTGGGGGCTAACAGTGTAAAAAAAGTGTGTTTTTTTTAAAACGGGAGAATTTTAAAATTTTTGAAAATTTAAAAAGTTTATTGAATAAATCTTTTTAAAATAAAATTTTTAAAAATACCTGTTGGTGCTCTGGCTTTCCTCCAACTGAAAAATTTTGTAAAAAAAAAATTTTTAATCCTTATTATAATATACTATTTTATTTCAACTGAAGAACTTTGGGGGCAAAGGAATAAAGGGTGTTTTTTTAAAACAAGTAAATTTACAACACTTTCCTTTTAACGATTTTAAAAAGTCTTACTTGAAAACTCTTTTAAAATAAAATTTAAAAACCGTTTGGGTGTTTACTCCCCCTCGCCACGAAAAAATTTCCAAAAAAAAAAGCTTTTTGCCATAATAAATATATATTTTAAAAACTCGAAGAATTTGGGACTAAATGTAAAAAAATGATGTTTTTTTAAAAAGGAATAATTTTAAAATTCCTTTTAAAATATTTTTTAAAAGCACTTTTAAAAACATCTTACTTAAACTTTAAAATACCCGTTGGTGTTGGCTGCCTCGCCACTAAAAATTGCTCAAAAAAAAAGATTTTTTCCTTATAATATAATATTATTTTATATACAATTCGACAGAACTTTGGGGATTAACAGTGTAAATAAAGTGATTTTTTTGAAAACGGTAAGTAATTTACAACACTTCCTTTGAAAGTATTTTAAAGAGTCTTACTTGATATAACATCTTATTAAAAAAAAATTTTAAATATACCTGTTGGTTGCTCTGCGCTTCCCTCGCAACTGCAAAAATTGCTTGTGAAAAAAAAAGCATTTTTTTAAACCTTATAAATAAAATACTATTTTATATACAATTGACAGATCATTATAACATTTAAAAAAAGGATGTTTTTTTTAAAAAGGGAAATAATTTACCACACTTCCTTTGAAAGTATTTTAAAGAGTCTTACTTGATATAACATCTTATTAAAATAAACTTTAAATATACCTGTTGGCTGCTCTGCGCTTCTCCTCGCAACTGCAAAATTGCTCGTAAAAAAAAGAAGCATTTTTAATCCTTATAATATAATATACTATTTTATATACAACTCGACAGAACTTTGGGGACTAACAGTGTATATAAAGTGTTTTTTTTTAAAAGGTAAGTAATTTACAACACTTTCTTTAAAAGTATTTTAAAGAGTCTTACTTGATATAACATCTTATTAGAACAAAATTTAAATATACGTGGTGGTTCAATAATTTTCTCTAAAAAACTTAATTCCATTGGAGCTCTTTAGGAGATACAGGAGTTTCAAGAGTATTTCTCTGGCGTGTTTTATAGGAATGGATGTCCCGTCTCTTTGTGGTTATTGTATCAATATTTCTGTGTATGAAACAGATAAACTCCAGAACACACAGATCAAATACAGTTAAAATATTTAATTTTTTAAAAATAGGTTTGCAGGGTGCTTGTTGGTCCTTGGTTCCATTTAAAATGTGCATAGCTCGTTTTTGTAATAGAAAAATAATGTCTAAATAATTCGATGTTAAATAACCCCACTGCAATATGCCATATCTCAAGTGACTCGAACAGAGCAAAATAAATTTGAGTTTCGGCTTTTAGGTCGAGGTAGAGTATTGTAGTATTGATTGCAAACAGACTTGTTGACAATTTCTTTGCCAAGGATGATATGTGCAGATCCTCTTTTAAATTGTTCTGTATTCTCAATCCCAAAAATTTGTACTCGTTAACAAGTGCACCTATTATTGTTTATTTCAATTATGGGTTTTTGGAGCCGGTTTTGTTGTAAAGTGTCCACTTTGGACTGTTTAACATTTAATGATAATTTATTAACGTCAAACCAATTTTGTATAATTTTTAGGTCGTAATTTACTTTGCGTTGTAGTTCTTCGTCGTTATCGGCAACCCATGTTATTGTCGTGTCATCTGCAAAAAGTGTAAAGCATGCATCAACGGGCAATAATGGCAGGCCCTTAATATAAAAAAGAAACAACTGAGGTCCCAGGGTTGACCCTTGGGGAATTTCAATATTATTTCGAGTTTATGTCTTTGATCTTATTTGGTGACCTTGATTATTAGATTTCCACTAATTGGATATGATCTTCCAAAAAGCTTTTGATCCATTTGTTAATCAGGCCTGTAAATCCAGGTTTGATAACAATATTTTGTGTTCCACACAATCAGATGCCTTTTACATATCGATAAACAATATTAGCATGGACTTGTTCTTGTCTTTTCCTTGATATATTATATCCATAGTGTGATGAATATCATCTGAAGTTTTTATATTTGGAATGCAAATTGGTTTAAATGTATTAAGTCATGTGCTTCTATAAACGACATCATCCTATTTGTAACTAGTTTTTCTATTGGTTTTGAGATGATCAATGGTATTGCAATGAGTCTGTAGTTGGTGGGTTCAAAGTTTTGACACAATTCTGATCATTTTAAGGCCTTCGGAAAATATTCCTGTACTAAATGATTCCTTTATGAGGCAAGTCGTTACCTCCACACCCTCCAATGGCATGGTCCTCACTAAGTCCAGTGTCAGTTCGTCCAGTCCTGTTGATTGTTTGTTTGGTAAACCCTCTAGAATATCTTTGACTTCATTTGTCATTGTAGGAGTTAGGAAGAACGATTGTTAGAGTGAAGTTATCCATAAAAGGCCAGCCATAAAATATTTTCGATGGTGCAGATTGTGCCGCCCGGCCTACTACCTAATTCCAGGCCAGTTTTTTAAACAAATTGGAATAAAAATATATTTTTATAGAAAAATTTAATATTTATAGACGGTGTCCCTAAAGGTCTGTACAATGTAAATTTTGTCAAAAAATTATGTTAATTTTAGACATAACATACTTAAAGATGTTGTTTTAAAAATAAAATGAACGCAAAGAAAAAAACAATATTAACAAAAATTGTTTAAAAATAAACTACTTGAAAAATTTGTCTTTTTAAAGTTTCCTTTCCGCCAAAAAGCCTTGCAAAATTGAGAAAAAAAAATCATATAAAAAATGACGTTTTTTAAAGTTTGACTGCTAAGACCTTCTTGTGTTGCTTGCAAAAAAATATAGAAATGTTCTCTTAAGTCTAAAGAACTAAATGGCGTCTACTGTGAGTGCTGGCAAGCCTCGCAAAATTGAGACAAAAAAAACATACAAAAAAAACGTTTTTTTTTTAATTTGACAGCTAAGCCCTTCTTGTGTTGCTTCCAAAAAAATATAGAAATGTTCTCTTAAGCCTAAAGAACTAAATGGCGTCTACTGTTAGTGCTGGCAAGCCTCTCAAAATTGAGAAAAAAAATAAAACATTTAAAAAATGACGTTTTTTAAAGTTTGTGCTAAGACCTTCTTGTATTGCTTCCAAAAAAATATAGAAATTTCTCTTAAGTCTAAAGAACTAAATGGCATCTACTGTGAGTGCTGGTAAGCCTCACAAAATTGAGAAAAAAAAACATATTAAAAAACAATGTGTTTTTTAAAGTTTGACAGCTAAGACCTTCTTGTGTTGCTTCCAAAAAAATATAAAAATGTTCTCTTAAGCCTAAAGAACTAAATGGCGTCTACTGTTAGTCCTGGCAAGCCTCGCAAAATTGAGAAAAAAAAATTAAACATATAAAAAATGACGTTTTTTTAAAGTTTGACAGCTAAGACCTTCTTGTGTTGCTTCCAAAAAAATATAGAAATATTCCCTTAAGCCTAAAAAACTAAATGGCGTCTACTGTGAGTGCTGGCAAGCCTCGCAAAATTAAGAATAAAAAACATAAAAAATGACGTTGTGTTGCTTCCAAAAAAATATAGAAATGTTCTTTTAAACCTAAAGAACTAAATGGCGTCTACTGTGAGTGCTGGCCAGCCTCGCAAAATTAAGAAAAAAAAACATATAAAAAATTATGTTTTTTTAAATTTGACAGCTAAAAAAAAGCCTTGCAAAATTGAGAAAAAAAAAATATAAAAAATGACGTTTTTTAAAGTTTGACAGCTAAGACCTTCTTGTGTTGCTTGCAAAAAAATATAGAAATGTTCTCTTAAGTCTAAAGAACTAAATGGCGTCTACTGTGAGTGCTGGCAAGCCTCGCAAAATTGAGACAAAAAAAACATACAAAAAAAACGTTTTTTTTTTTAATTTGACAGCTAAGCCCTTCTTGTGTTGCTTCCAAAAAAATATAGAAATGTTCTCTTAAGCCTAAAGAACTAAATGGCGTCTACTGTTAGTGCTGGCAAGCCTCTCAAAATTGAGAAAAAAAAATAAAACATCTAAAAAATGACGTTTTTTTAAAGTTTGACAGCTAAGACCTTCTTGTATTGCTTCCAAAAAAATATAGAAATGTTCTCTTAGGTCTAAAGAACTAAATGGCGTCTACTGTGAGTGCTGGCAAGCCTCGCAAAATTGAGAAAAAAAAATAAAACATATTAAAAAAAACGTTTTTTTAAAGTTTGACAGCTAAGACCTTCTTGTGTTGCTTCCAAAAAAATATAAAAATGTTCTCTTAAGCCTAAAGAACTAAATGGCGTCTACTGTTAGTCCTGGCAAGCCTCGCAAAATTGAGAAAAAAAATTAAACATATAAAAAATGACGTTTTTTTAAAGTTTGACAGCTAAGACCTTCTAGTGTTGCTTCCAAAAAAATATAGAAATATTCCCTTAAGCCTAAAAAACTAAATGGCGTCTACTGTGAGTGCTGGCAAGCCTCGCAAAATTAAGAATAAAAAACATAAAAAATGACGTTTTTTTAAAGTTTGACAGCTAAGACTTTCTTGTGTTGCTTCCAAAAAAATATAGAAATGGTCCCTAAAGCCTAAAAAACTAAATAGCGTCTACTGTGCGTGCTGGCAAGCCTCGCAAAATTGAGAAAAAAAAATAAAACATATACAAAATGACGTTTTTTTAAGGTTTGACAGGTAAGACCCTCTTGTGTTGCTTCCAAAAAAATATAGAAATGTTCTCTTAAGTCTAAAGAACTAAATGGCGTTTACTGTTAGTGTTGGCAAGCCTCGCAAAATTGAGAAAAAAAATTAAACATATAAGAAATGAAGTTTTTTTAAAATTTGACAGTAAGACCTTTTGTTGTTGTTCCAAAAAATATAGAAATGGGTTTTAAAAAAAATTGGGGTTTTGTTTTTTGGCAAGCCTCGCAAAATTGAGAAAAAAAATTAAACATATAAAAAATTACGTTTTTTTAAAGTTTGACAGCTAAGACCTTTTTGTGTTGCTTCCAAAAAAATATGGAAATGTTCTTTTAAACCTAAAGAACTAAATAGCGTCTAGTTTGAGTGCTGGCAAGCCTCGCAAAATTGAGAAAAAAAAATCATTTAAAAAAATGACGTTTTTTTAAAGTTTGACAGCTAAGACCTTCTTGTGTTGCTTCCAAAAAAATATAGAAATGTTCTTTTAAACCTAAAGAACTAAATGGCGTCTACTGTGAGTGCTGGCCAGCCTCGCAAAATTAAGAAAAAAAAACATATAAAAAATTATGTTTTTTTAAATTTGACAGCTAAGACCTTCTTGTGTTGCTTCCAAAAAAATATAAAAATGTTCTCTTTAAGTCTAAGGAACTAAATGGCGTCTACTTTGTGCTGGAAAGCCTCGCAAAAATTTAAAAAAAAAATAAAACATTTAAAAAATGACGTTTTTTAAGAGTTTGACAGCTAAGACCTTCTTGTGTTGCTTCCAAAAACATATAGAAATGTTTTCTTAAGCCTAACAAACTAAATGACGTCTACTGTTAGTGCTGGCAAGCCTTGCAAAATTGAAAAAAATAATACTTTTAAAAAATGACGTTTTTAAAGTTTTACAGCTTAGACCTTCTTGTGTTGCTTTCAAAAATATATAAAAATGTTTTCTTAAGCCTAAAGAACTAAATGGCGTTGCTCGTTAGTGCTGGCAAGCCTTGCAAAATTAAGATAAAAATTAAAACATTTAAAAAATTACGTTTTTTAAAGTTTGGCAGCTAAGACCTTTCTGTGTTGCCTTGAGTGTTGCTTTCAAAAAAACATAGAAATGTTCTCTTAAGCCTAACAAACTAAATGGCGTTTACTGTTAGTGCTGGCAAGCCTTGCAAAGTTGAGAAAAAAAAAAAAACATTTAAAAAATAACGTTTTTTTTAAGTTTGACAGCTAAGACCTTCCTGTGTTGCTTCCAAAAAAAAAAATTTTCTTAATTTTGCAAGGCTTGCCAACACTAACAGTAGACGCTATTTAGTTCTTTAGGCTTAAAAGAACATTTCTATATTTTTTTGGAAGCAACACAAGAAGGTCTTAGCTGTCAAACTTTAAAAAACGTTTTTTTTTGCATGTTTTATTTTTTTTTCTCAATTTTGCGAGGCTTGCCAGCACTCACAGTAAACGCCATTTAGTTCTTTGGACTTAAAAGAACATTTCTATATTTTTTTGGAAGCAACACAAGAAGGTCTTAGCTGTCAAACTTAAAAAAAACGTCATGTTTTATGTTTTACTTTTTTTTTCTTAATTTTGCGAGGCTTGCCAGTACTCACAGTAGACGCCATTTAGTTCCTTAGGTTTAAAAGAACATTTTTATATTTTTTTGGAACCAACACAAGAAGGTCTTAGCTATCAAACTTAAAAAAAACGTAATTTTATATGATTTTTTCTCAATTTTGCAGCTTCACCAGTAGACGCTATTTAGTTCTTTGGGTTTAAAAGAACATTTCCATATTTTTTGGGCAACACAGAAGTTTATTCAAACAAAAAAAACTCATTTTTGTATTTTTTTTCTCAATTTTGGAGGCTTGCCACACTACAAGACGCCATTTAGTTCTTTAGGTTAGAGAACATTTCATATTTTTGGAGCAACACAAGAAGGTCTTAGCGTCAAACTTTAAAAAAACGTCATTTTATGATTTTTTCTCAATTTTGCGAGGCTTGCCAGCATGTAACACTATTAGTTCTTTAGGTTTAAAAGATATTTCATATTTTTTGGGGAAACAACACAAAAGTCTCAGTGTCAAACTTTAAAAAACGTCATTTTATATGATTTATTTTTTTCCAATTTTGCGAGGCTTCCAGCACTCACAGTAGACGCCATTTAATTTTAAGGTTTAAAAAAAAATTTCTATATTTTTTGGAAGCAACCAAGAAGGTCTTAACTGTCAAACTTTAAAAAACGTTTTATGTTTTTTTTTTCAATTTTGCGAGGCCTCCAGCACTCACAGTAGACGCCATTTTAGCTTTAGACCTAATAGAACATTGTTATATTTTTTTGGAAGCAACACAAGAAGGTCTTAGCTGTCAAACTTTAAAAAAACGTCATTTTTTATATGATTTATTTTTTTTTTCTCAATTTTGCGAGGCTTGCCAGCACTCACAGTGGACGCCATTTAGTTCTTTAGGTTTAAAAGAACATTTCTATATTTTTTTTGAAGCAACACAACAACACAAGAAGGTCTTAGCTGTCAAACTTTAAAAAACGTCATTTTTTATATGATTAATTTTTTTTCTAAATTTTGCGAGGCTTGCCAGCACTCACAGTAGACGCTATTTAGTTCTTTAGTTTTAAAAGAACATTTCTATATTTTTTTGGAAGCAACACAAGAAGGTCTTAGCTGTCGAACTTTAAAAAAACGTCATTTTTTATATGATTTATTTTTTCTCAATTTTGCAAGGCTTTTTAGCGGAAAGGAAACTTTAAAAAGACAAATTTTTCAAGTAGTTTATTTTTAAACAATTTTTTTTAATATTGTTTTTTTCTTTGCGTTTATTTTATTTTTAAAACAACATCTTTAAGTATGTTATGTCTAAAATTAACATAATTTTTTGACATAATTTACATTGTACAGACCTTTTAGGGACACCCTCTATAAATATTAATTTTTCTATAAAAATATATTTTTATTCTAATTTGTTTTAAAAAACTGGCCTGGAATTAGGTAGTAGGCCGGGCGGCACAATCTGCACCATCGAGAAGATTTTATGGCTGACCTTTTATGGATAACTTCACTCTAACAGAACGATTCACCTGTACAAAGGTTATTATCGTATATTTTATCGACGTTAGGTATTTTGTTTGCTATTTCGTTAGCTATTTGAAGAAAGTGTCTATTTAATTAATTTGCTATGTCTGTTGGTTTATCTTTTCTAGTTTTAGTTTTTTTTTTGAGTGGGAAGATCTTGTTAAATGTTTTTACCAGATATTCATGAAACAAATCAAATTTATTGTCATAGTCACATAATAGAAAATCTGTCCAGTTTATGTTGTCGAGATGCTGACAAAACCTTTTCAGGTTAGTCTCAGTGTAATGTCGTCGTGGTATAATAATATCGTCCTTATACGCTTTAATACCTTCAGCTCTTGTTGTTATAAGTTCGTGGTATGATAATTCAGTGTGCTGTATTTTAAGAGAGATGCGATTTTTATTTCTATATTTGAACAGAAGTAGCCGATAAGAGTAGAGGTAGTCTTGCTTATTCTTGTCGCGGTAGTTAGGTGCATTCTGATATTTAGTGTTTTCAAAACAATTTTTAGTTGTACTACAGACTGACTGTTTTCAAAGTAGTTTATATTGTAATCATCCACCGGAATAATATTACAACATTTAGGTAGATAAACCAACACCCGGTAAAGACTACTACAAAAGGTGCTTGTATCACCACTTGGCGCTCTATAGATATTTAGTAATTATAAAGTTTTGTATAAACAGGCAACACAACTGGAACATCTTTACTGAATATTGCAAAGAGCATATGTTGAAGTTCTCCCCTCTAAAATGATCCCTTAGAAGTATAGATCTTCCTTCATAAGGCACGGATTTGGCATAGAATGACTGTTTTGTATCCCTTTATGCTAATTTTTTGCATCAATTGCAATGCACCACCACCAAAAAAATGAGAAGTTGACAAATCCACCCCTATCTCAAAAATGTACCCCTTCAAATGGTAGCACTCTGCGATTTTTTTATATTTTACGGTCAACTGGCCGTACGAAACAATAAAACTCCATAGTCCACAGTACAGGCCCCCCTGGCAAGTTGATTACCACATACTTTATAATTCGTGAGGAACTTCGTTTCGACGAGTCTACCACACTTTTCCTCTGCGACTTTTCTCGATTCCTCCGCTTTTCCGCTCGAAAAAGCCCTATGTTATGGCGATTTCCCAAGGTTCTGAAAAGTCATGACCACAACTTTTTTTTCTAGCTTAAGTTACTGGAAATTTTGTTAAAAATGAGAATTTAAACTTATCCGACAAAAATTTGTCTGACTTTTTCATGTCTACCGCTCGAAACATGCCCAAATGACAGGGTATTAAAAACCGATCACCACATAGTTAATTTTTGGTAAAATTAATTGTAAATGATTTATAAAATAATATCCTATGGTTGTCCGAATTTTTAAGCCGCATTTTTTCAGTCCGACAGCTGGAAATCGGAATTTTGACGGGGTATAAAAAGTCGTTTACCACATGTCGGACAAAAATAACACACGAAAGAAAAGTATTTTTTAAAGGAGAAAAATATATTGTCCGACAAAAATATATCCGCAAATCGTTAGTCCGACAAAAAAAAGATAAAAAAATTTCGTAAAACTTTTGTACATATATTTATAATTGCCAATAAAGTATTTTATTTTATGAAATAGAATTTCATGTAAATATAGATATACAGGGTGATTTATGAGGAAATGTCAATACTTCAGGTACGTACTCAGGGTCCAAAAATAAGCATAAAAGTCTATACAAATGTGGGTCCGCAAGGCCTTCATTTCCGATATACAGGGTGTTAAAGTTTTTATTTATATTTTTTTTTATTTTTTAAATTTTTTTTATGTTTGGCTAAACATAATTAAAGAACAATAATTTTATTGAAAATTAAAATACATATTGTTTAATTATACATTTTATTATTTTTTTTTATATTTTGCTATTATAAAATCAGATTCGTGTCATGCGTGGTATTTTTTAAAATCCAAATATCTCGAAAACGGTTGCTCATATCGACTTTTAACAGGTATACCTTTTTGACGTAAAAGTACCAAAATAATTATTTAATTTACTTAAAAATGTAATACAGGGCCGTACCAAAAAGTTGTGGTTGTTCAAAATAGTAAAAAGACGTGTAGGTAATAAGATTAGATTCAAATCCGTCATACCAAAAAACCCCCGGATACCAAATTTTACTTCAAAATTTACATTATCATAAATTTTATTTAAAAAATAGAAAAATTAAATAAAAACTTTAACACCCTGTATTTCGAAAAGGCCTTGCAGACCCATATGTGTAAAGACTTTTAGGTTTATTTTTGGACCCTGACTACGTACCTGAAGTGGGGGTGAGACGAGCTTTCGTCAGGGGGCGTATGTTAGGCGTCCGGGTTACATTCCCAAGTTTTAACTAGGGTCTTTATCGCGGACGATGCATGCCAACCCCAAGACCGATGTGCGTAGTGAAGAGCTACATCCTTCACGAGGTACCCCTGTTCTCGACCGAACACATCAGATCTAGTTTAGGTTCTTCGAAAAAGAACCCCCAAGTCAAGGTGGAACAGCATAGGCCGAGGACTGCATGACTAAGGGGATGCTTAGTTACTACTATGCGAACTTCGGGAACCGGGCGACACCCGGTTTTAATTCAGCCTTACTGCAGTAAGCGGGGCACTGCTGCAGGTGACCTTTATTTCCTCCGCTACTCGTGGGTACAAAATGGATAGATTTAAGTGTAATAAAAAAGAAAAAGAAATGGAGGACACCGTTGCTGTCCTCAGCACAACTAACGAAGGGGGCAAAAATGTCCCCAAAAGTCAAAGACTAACAGAGGGTTCACTGCAGCCCTTTCCACCATCATCAGGTAACGATGAAAGCGTGCCAATGATGGTAGACAATACAGAGGACTTTAACCCCTCAACTCAAACCATACGGGGAGCTGAAAATCCCGATGAAAATAAAGCCGAAGAAGAGCTCTTAAAAAGCAGCGATGATGAGCGGGGGCAAACGGGTGACCCTAAAACAGGGGAACCCGGGAGACCAAAGCTCTCTGGCGCTGCAAGAAAGAGGTTTAAATACCTCATGAAAAGTGGGATGGCCAGAGACGAAGCCCGTGTAAGGGCTCTCAAACCAATAAATCCCACCATGAAAGATTCCTCTGAGAAAGGATCGAAAAGGGTCCGATCAGAAGAAAATACTCCGAGGGAAAACCTATAAAGAGGTCTAAAGGTCAGGAAAAGGAGAGAAATAAAACTCCTTCTAGACCACAGACCCCCCCAAACGACCTTTAGCCAAGTAGCTAAAGGTACGAAAGTTGGAATTATACATGCCAACTTTCCTGAAGAAACCCTGTCATTGAAACACCTAGGAGCCATACAGGAGTCCATAATGGACCAAATAGTAGAACTGGGACGGGGGGCTGGCATAAAACCCAGCTTCCACAGTTCCAGCTACAGACCGGGCTGGCTCGCTTTGGGATGTGCCAACAAAGCCACAGCTGAGTGGCTAAAGGGAATAGCCGCAAACCTAAGGCCAGCAAAGGGGGTGGCTGTCAGAGTGGTAGGGGAAGCAGAAATGCCTCACACCGAAATTCTGATAGCGTACCTACCAAATAGTCAGGACTATTCAAACGAAAAAATCCTGGCTCTTTTAGAGGCGCAAAACGACCTCGAGCTGTCCTGCTGGAGGGTGCTTAGGAGAAATCCTGTAGGCCCCACAGTGGAAATGACGTTCTCGGTGGATCAAAAATCCGCTGTAGAACTCAAAAAAAGAGGCTATAAGCTGAACTTTAAGTTTGGAGAAATCCAGCTTAGACCAAAGCATAAAGCCTCAAAAGGAGAGGAAAGCTCAGGTAATGCTGAGCGCGGTACCTCAAAGGAAGCTCCACATAAAGGTGTGCAAAAACCCAAAACGGAGACTTCCAAAATAAAGGGCGAATCCAAAGGCAGCACAAAGCTCAAGGATAAGCCTTCAAACAAAAAGACGGATCCTGAGGGTAATAAAAAACCACAAAGGACCACAAAAAAGGCAGATAAAGGCAAATTGCCTAAAAAAGTGCCTAACAAAGAACACCGGCATCTCAGATGCCTCCAAGTAAATCTTCAACACTCAAAAGCCGCATCTAGTGTGCTTAATAGAAAATTTACAAGGAACAATATAAACATAGGGCTAATTCAAGAGCCCTGGGTAAATGAAGGAACGATTAGAGGACTTCCAACTCAGTCATGTTAGTTAATTTATGAAACATCTCATGAAAGGCCTCGAGCGGCTTTACTAGTAGAGGGAGATGGTATGTTCTGCATCATCCCAATCCGGATCAGACGTTTATCTCGAAATCTTGACGTCATACATTAATTAGGAATCTTGGGCGAGGCTTATTTTAGAGTACTGCGCATGCGCTAAAAAAATGGCGCCTGTCACCTGTCAAATGTCACCTGTCAACTGTCATATTTCGCGAACCACGTGACTTTGGAAATTTAGCTTACGTGGATGAGTTGTATCTTATGGTCTTACGCATGCGCTAAAAAAATGGCGCCTGTCACCTGTCAAATGTCACCTGTCACCTGTCATATTTCGCGAACCACGTGACTTAGGAAATTTAGCTTACGTGGATGAGTTATATCTTAGGGTCTTACGCATGCGCTAAAAAAATGGCGCCTGTCACCTGTCAAATGTCACCTGTCAACTGTCATATTTCGCGAACCACGTGACTTAGGAAATTTAGCTTACGTGGATGAGTTGTATCTTAGGGTCTTACGCATGTGCTAAAAAAATGGCGCCTGTCACCTGTCAAATGTCAGCTGTCACCTGTCATATTTCGCGAACCACGTGACTTAGAACCTGCTTACGTGGATGAGACGTAACTAAGGGTCCTACGTATGCGTTAAAATAATGGCGTCTGTCAAATGTCACTTTTCAAACGTCAAATGTCTAACCTAACATGTGGGGGCCCCCTACGCTTAAGCACCGGGCCCAGGGTGTAGACCTGGGGCTTAGGCGTGGTGAGGGGGATGGTATGTTCTGCATCATCCCAATCGGATGACGTTTATCCGAAAT